>PVKA01001623.1:67519-141709 GCA_004027165.1 Ctenomys sociabilis | reverse complement strand
CTATTCTTTTGAGGAGTCTCCATACTGACCTCCACAATGGTTGTACTAGTCTACATTCCCACCAGCAGTGGAGAAGT
This sequence comes from Ctenomys sociabilis, assembly GCA_004027165.1. Lineage (NCBI taxonomy): Eukaryota > Metazoa > Chordata > Mammalia > Rodentia > Ctenomyidae > Ctenomys > Ctenomys sociabilis. The sequence goes on along the minus strand of PVKA01001623.1, from coordinate 141,632 downwards.
GTTCCCTTTTCCCCACAACCTCTCCAACATTTGTTGTTGGTTGATTTCCTTATGATAGCCATTCTTTCTGGAGTGAGATGATATCTCAGTGTTGTTTTTATTTGCATTTCACGAATGGCTATTGTCTTTTACGAATAGCTTTCAAAATGCTTCCTTCCATGCCTTTGTTTCTTCTTAGTCCTAAAAGTTAGGAAGATCCTCAGAACTCATCTAAACCAATGCGTTACTTTCATAGGCTGGGAACAAGAAGCACACATTTGAATTTAAGTTTTCTCTATTTTACATTGTCATTACTGGGTTCAGAGGTAGCTTTGTTTCATGTGTTACAGACATGAATCACAGTGGGAGTTAAGAGGAGGTATAACCTTCAGGAGTCAGGAAAGACGTGACACTAGCCTCTCCTTTACTCTGGCCTCCTGTCCTGTCATATAATTTCTTACACTTGCACATTGTCTTCATTACTTTTCTCTCATTGCTGCGACAAAATATCTGACCCCCAGAATTAAGAAAGGAAAGGTTTATTTAGCTTATGGTTAGTGGTGGTTTCAGTCCATACTCAGATGGCTCTAAGGAGAGTGGCACATGGAAGAAGGGAGTAGCTCATGATGGTGGAACACAGCAAAGTATAAAAGAAAGGGGAAGTGGCTGAGGCAGGTACTTAGGCTCTGCCCTCCTTGCACTGCATTGAGGCTGTCCACCCCAGGGCAGGAGTATCATTCACACCCATAATCCCAGCATTGGATCATGAATTAATCACAAACTCTAGAGGTCTGCTCCGATGACTACATAGGGTTTTGGGGGAACAACTGGACACAAGTCATAACACACATGTCCCACCATCATGATGTCACCTGCCATGAGATGATGTCAGTAGTGATATATTATATGCTGATATAACCAGTATATCCTACAAAACTGTGAGCTACATAAACTTTTTCACAAGAGTCACACTCAGGCATTTCACTACTTTGCAAAAACCAGACTAATATTATTGCATGTCAACAAAATAATTTTTGGAGAGGGAAAATGCCTAAGCATTTAAAACACACATATTTTCCTTTAAAAAATGTTTAGCATTGCTTCTTACCCTGAGTTAATAACTTCCTTAGGGAGCATAGATGCAAAAACCCTCAGTAAGATATTTGCAAACAAAATGTAATAAGTCATTGAAAAGATCATAACATCATGAGCATCCAATAGATGCAAGGATGGCTCAAGAAACAGAAATTAGTAATCAATAAATGTAGTATACTACATAAACAAAAGTAAAGATAAATAGTGCATGATCACATTAACAGAAAAGTCTTTGAGAAAATCAATATCCATTTATGAATTTTTTAAAAAAGGACCCCAAAAAAGAGGCATAGAAGGATTTGACCTCAATAAATAAAAGCAATTTTGTCCAACTCACTTCTAGGATCATATTAAATGGGAAAACCAGAAAATTTTCCCTCTATTTTTTTTCTTTAGTTTTGTCAGAGATGGATATTCCATTGCCATATAAATATTGTAGGTGCATGAATTCAGAAAAGAAAAAAGGTGATATAAATGAAGGACTGTTTTGTATCTGCATATACAAAATAGTTAGGATAGATATACAGCTACTTCCTCTTAATTCAATAAGAAGAAAGATTTGTACTAATAGTGTTTGGACAGGATATCATGTCTGCATCTTGTGCTATGAATGACTACTATAAAGACAACAATATGCAATGTATTAATTGTTGTAACTCTCCTATCAACCTGTTTTGAAGCTATCTCATTACAATTTTTTTCTTAATAAAATTAATTTTAAAAATAAACACTTTAAATACTCCAAAAAAATAAAATTTTCCCTCTAAAACAAAGAATAACAAGAATGCCTACTTGTGCTACTCTTATTCAATATATGCACTTAAAACTTAATGAAAACATCAGCCAATAGAAAGAAATTTGAGGGACAAAATGGGAAAGATAAAATCAAACTCTCCTATTCACAAATAATACAATCTTTTGCATTGAAATCCCTGAAAATTTCAACAGAAAATGCTTTAACATAATAATCAAAATAAATAAATCAACATAAGTAAATCAATAGCCTTTCTGTGTATCAATAATGAACCTATCCAGAAATACAATTCCATTCACAATAGCTTCAAATACTTAAATGTATTGTAATTAATTTAAGCAAGGAAATGAATGAAAACTGTAGCAATTACATTTCAACAAATACAAATATTTCATCTAGTATTATATTTCAACCATCTAATATCTTCTAGATAAAATGAATTTGAGACATATAAGAAGAACTAGCACTATGTAGCAAGATTTATTTAAGCAACAGTGTTTGAAACAATATCATACACATACAGATATTGCCAAATGTTTAATTTTAAATACTAATTTAAATTTTTAAGTAATTGTAATTGTCTAATAATTTCAAATGTTTACAATGACAACTGAACCTGGTCATCCGCTCTTGACACAAAGGAGAAGAGGGCTAACACAATTCAACCCTTTATAACAATTCTAGATTTTTACTTGGCAGTGGTGAATTAGGATTCTTGCAATATCACCCTCATCTTAAGCTAAACTGTGACAGCTCTCTTCTGTCTTTTTGTCCCTGTTAATCTCATAATCTCTTGATTTTGGCTTGTCACCTGCAAATTTATAAATATATAAAAATTATTTTATGTCCTTCCTTATTGGAATCAAGTAAGACAATCTAATTTCTTGTTCCAACACTGTTGAACTAAGGTCAGTTAGGAGCATCTTCCACTGTTGCCTTCAGTTCAGACATCTTCATTTTATGTTTAAGCAATTATTGGACGATATGAAAACCTTGAACTAGTAAGTAGATAAAACTACCTCAGAAGGGCTGGGGAGAAAGCTCAGTAGATATATGTGTTTGCCTGGCAAGTCCTGAGTTTAATCTCTGGTACTACAAAAAAAAAAAAATACTACTTCAGAAAATACTCAGTAAATTGGCTATAAACAAACTTTTTAAGTTCATAGTTTCAAAAATTGTGAAATAACCTGTGTGTTTTCTATTGCAAGAAAGCAAAGAGCGATAAAAAGAAAAGAAATTTGGGGAATCTGTGATCATCTGTTAAGATCACCTGACCCAGAGTTAAGTGAGGAGCAACACTCAAAATTAGTAATACATTCAATTTGGTTTAAGGAACATCCTCTTGCTTAAATTAATCTTCTTTTTTTAAATAAAAAACATATTTTTATCTGCCTTTAAAGATAAAAGTTGGTAAGTTCATCTTTGTGGTAGTTGATCTTTCTTTTTTTTTGTGGAACTGGGGATTGAACTCAGGCCCTTGTGCTTGCCAGGGAAGTGCTTATTTTACTGAGTTATCTCCCCAGCCCTGTGATTTGGTTATTTGCCTTATCCTTTACCAACCATATCTACCAAAATTTATAGCACTGAAAAGAATAGATATTAAATACTAGATGCTCAAATTATGTACAGAGGAAAATCTCTAAATGCAGCAATACATACAACAGTATCTATCTATCTATCTATCTATCTATCTATCTATCTATCTATCTATCTATGTATAAAAACATACAGTACTGATAATTGCATGATATGTGATCCAGGGACTAATTTTACTTTTTTTTTTTTTTTTTGTCTTTTTGAGGCAGGGTCTCACTATGCAGTTCAGGCTGGCATTAAGCTCACTTTGTAGCTCAGGCTGGTCTCAAGCTCACAACAATCCTCCTGCCTCAGCCTTCCGAGTGCTGGGATTACAGGTATGCATCACCATGCTCGGCTCCTGGGATTAATTTTAAAAAGACTTTAGTCAATCTCATTATACCAGGAGGTTTGGTACTCTTATTATAGTATTATAATGATTTGTAACACATTGTCCATAGGTTATATCTGATTCCTGTATCTTTTTATGTAACCAGTAGATAATAGTTTTACATTTTTATTTTTTATTTATTTATTTTTTTGGCAGAACTGGGGATTGAATTCAGGCCCTTGCACTTGCCAGGGAAGTGCTTATTCCACTGAACCATCTCTTTGGCCCCTTAAATTTTTAAATATTCTCACTTGAAATGATTATGTCAGAACTTATATCATGAATTTTGTGTCTTGGCTCACAATGCCTGAAATATTAATTGTCTGGACTCTGTACAGAAAAACTTGGGACATGGTGTATATATATCCATCAATAACCTGATAGGTTGTTATTCACTAATCATTAGTATATGTATTAGATAAGTTAAAGTCCAACTAATGAATACTAAGTCACTGACTTTTTTTTTTTTTTTTTTTTTTTTTTTTGCAGAACCAGGGATTGAACTAAGGACCTTGTGCCTATCAGGCAAATATTTATTCTATTGAGCTATATCCCCGGCTAACTTCTTTTTCTATTTTCTGATTTAAGTTGAACATATATGGCTACATTTCACTCCTTAACCATCATTCAAAAAATGAAATGTCAAGTAAAATCTGGTATTCTGTGAATATTGTCCATGTTCTTTTATTCCAAAATACTCAGTATGAATCCCTCTACCTAAAAAGATAAACTAATGAATGTTCTATGGTTTGGTATCAGGTTATTGACTTTTCTAACACTGTGAGAGCTATGTACTCATCCAGAGAAAAAAGATCAAAATATCTGAGAGGTATGGTGCAAATGAAATTAACATTCTGAGATGCCCTTGGAGCCTTGAGTTTGAAACACAAGAAAATAATGGAAAATAATTTTGTCTCGTAATCGTGACTGAAGAATCACACTGTGAATTGAAAGCACATTGGATCCCTGGCACCACATGCTGCATTGCCTCACCCTTGGGTGCCCTGTGTGAGCCACTGAGACCAGAAGTGATGGCACATTCCTGTAACCCCAGTGCTAGGGAGGCTGAGAAAGGAGCATCTCTGAGTCTGAGTTGCATAGTGAGTCCCTATACCAAATACATTTTTTTTAAAAAGACCAAAATCAAAAGCACATATAGGTTAAATATCTCTAATCCAAAAATCTAAAATGCTCCAAATTCCAAGTTCATTGAGAAATAACCTGATATCACAAGTGGAAATTTTTATACCTTACATCTTGTAGTGGGTCACAGTTAAAAGACAGGAACACTAAAAATCTTGTATCAAATTGCCTTCAGATTATGTATATTAGGGGTTGTTATCATCCAGGTCTAAAATTCTCCCCCAAAATCTGATGTGTTCGGGAGGTGATTGGATGATAGCATGGTATATAGATTCGTCCATTTGTTAGTTCATTACTTGAGTGTGGGCCTTGTTGAAAGTGGAACAATAACCTATATTCTTATCACTTGGTACCCCCTTCTCTGCGTGTCCTGATCAAAAGTCCAGAATACCAACAGCGATCTACACAAAGCCAGGCTCAGAAGATTTCATTTGGGAAAAGGACTCTATTAGACACTGTTCTAGAGGCCAATTACACTATATATATATATATATATATATATATATATATATATATATATATATATATATATACATTCTGCCTATTTCCCACGACTTTGTGGGAGCCTAAAATTAAAGGCAGTGAAATAATGTGCAGGAAACTTCAAATCAATTCAAGGCTCAGGCTATCACATGGGTACTTCTGATTGTCCTCAGACAGATCTGTAGTGAGAATTAGGAGAACAAGTGCATTATTTGAAAAGTACTTGATTTCACCAGAAAGGAAGGGTCTGCATAGTTGGGGTCTAGGAGAGCTGGAATATTAACATTTAGTAGAAGTGAAGAAGTCTGTGTCATGAAAATAAAAAAAATGACTTGACAGCATCTTAAGAATTGGCCAGACTCCGATCCCTTGAATGCTTAAGTGGTCAAGACTATAAACAACTTTGAAAAAACTGATTTGAGAAAAGAGCCCCTAGAAAGAACTTCCCAGAGTTCAGCCAGACAGGAAGGTCCAAGGTGGCCTCTCTATTGCATGCCTTGCCATCCGATGTTGGGGTCAGATGCACAGTGTTGGTTTTCCAGGTTGGCAAAATGTGAGAGCTATGAGGTCATGAGGCTTTCACACCAGTTTCAATAAATCTGGGACAAAGGGCAGTGTGGTCCTGAAAAGACGATGCATAACATGAGGAGAGGAAGAATGAAAGCATAGAAGAATCTCATGAAGCTGGAGATGCCAGGAACATAGGAAAGTCACAGGTAGAGATAGCCTGAGAGAAGAACCACATGGACCACAATCAGCAAGGCCCTCAGGTACTGGACACAGAATGACATGCCTTATTCTTTGCCCCATGGGATTTTGGTCTTGCTTCACTTCTATCCCTTTCATTTTTCCCTTAAGATTAGAAATGATTGTTGAGTTTTCTTTTTGATATTGAAAGAGTGTCACATCTAAGAGCTTGCCTTCAATTTCAGTAGCCTTTGAACTGGACCTTTTGCAATACTGGTAGATGTAAACAAGGGGTGGAAGTAGCTTGTGTGTCTGCTAGACATTGTCACAGTTGTGTTGCTATGTGCTTACTGTAGTGTGATAGTGTACAGTCCTACGGTGCTCAGTCAGAAACCAAAGTGTCTGGGCAAGAGGAAGACTGATGATTCTCAAGCTCCAATGATATCAGGTGTGGGCCAAATTCCACCTTGCACTCCATCTCCTATTGCTGAGCACCCATCAGCCCCACCACTTTCCATCTCTTCTCCTTTCTTTAGTTAGTAATACTCTTATCAGTTACTTCCATACTAGTTTACTGTACCACCATTTTTTTTTTCATTTTATCTGTTTGGTACAAGGTCCCACTACACAGTTCAGACTCATAGTACTCCTCCTGTTTTCAGCTTCCCCAGTTCTGGGATTACAGGCATTTGCCACCACACCTGAACTCGGTATCCAGCTCAGCACGCTCGGAAGGTGGAGCTGGCCTGGCATGTGGGACTGTATTACTATTTTAAAGTAGGTGCAAAACTAAAAACAGTTTACTCATGGTATTTTCATGTTTGCATTTTTTAATGCACTGTATATTTCTGTCAAAGTTGTAAAAGATTCACTTTGACAGACTTATAAAATGATTCTGATTTACAAACATTCTCCCTAAACAAAATGCATTTGTAAGTTGAGAATTTATTTTATTTTATTTTATTTTTTATTTATTTTATTTTTTTGTCTTTTTGAGACAGGGTCTCACTATGCTGTTCAGGCTGTCCTTAAGCTCACTTTGTAGCTCAGGCTGGTCTCGAACTCACAACAATCCTCCTGCCTCAGCCTCCCGAGTGCTGGGATTACAGGCGTGCGCCACCACGCCCGGCTAAAAGTTGAGAATTTAATATATGGAAATTATTATGACTTCGGTACTTCTTACACATGGTTAAAATGCATTTTTTAAAATGAGACAGATGTCATATTTCAGGAGTCAGAATCATAATGCTATGGTTTATCTATATTGTCCCCACAAAGTTTCATGTGTCTGGAAGCTTAATGGATGATGGGGACACTGCAGCAATCAGAATTTAATCCTTGATGAACTTAGTAGCTGGAGATGCTGTGAGGAGGTGCACCCCGACTGGAGAATCATCCGAGGAGGTGTGACCTGGTATGAAGCATTCTTTTATACATTTCTGATGGATGGTTAAGAATAAGATAAAAAAAGACCTATGTAACAAGAATTGAGGCTTTTGTATCTGATTAAGGTCAGTCAAATCTCCTCAGGGTTTATCCTGAGACCCTGTACCATAGTTTGTAGATCCTTTGTTAGTGTCAGCCATGACACTAAGTCAGTGGATGAGTCACTGCCATTGCTTGACCAATTTGCTCTCTGTGGAAGCCTGAGAGAATGTTTTCTCTCCACGTGACTCTCCTTAGGCAACTCTACATCATCAATCACTTTCCTCTTTGGCCTCATAATCTCCTTGATCAGAAAATTTGGGACACAACTGAGTTGCATGATGTCATAGTACAAGTTCTCATATGTCCTGAGTCCTCACTGACCTTGAAATGCTAAGGCCAAAATGTTGGCTGTCCTTATAGCCCTCCTTTTTCTCTAATTTTTGGTCTGCTAACAACATAGGTTATTAACCCTCCAAAAGAAGCTTATTGTTATTACCCTACAATCTAGGCTGTAGAGCTTAATCTCACTCTCTGAATGTCAAACATCTTAGGCTTAATATAGAACAGGTATTTTTCATCAAGTATTGATATGTTAAACTTTACGTCCCTACAAAATATAACATAAAAAAATTAAAAAAGTTAAAAACATTTTAAAATAGAAATCAACAATTATATATGTTTACACATAAGTTTAGAAATCTTGTCATACACAGCATTGTAGCAGGACAGTCCCACAACACTCCCTTTCTTGTCTCCTGCCTTTATTCACCACCCGCCTCCTTTTTTAAAAAAATAATCTACCCAAGAGACAGCATGGCAGCAACCAGTGTGAATGTTTATTTAGAAAAACAATTTGTACTACTCAAGAAAGAAAATAAATAACAATTTTTGGAAACAAAACAGATTACACTATAGAAAAGCAAAAATTGAACTACATAACATTAAATAAGCAAGACTATATTGAATGCTACTGCAATACAAAGAAATGGCCCATTCTCAGTCTAAGCTCAAGGGTGCTACAACAAAGAGTAAGACAGTTCTAAATGCTGAGGTCAGAGGTTAAGTGTAACATGTCATGCTGGCTTATTAATTAGATTTATCCAAAGAAAAGGTAAATTTCCTTCTACCATCAACATGAGAGGTACTTTTACAGCTTGAAGTGGAGACCCACTAACATATGGTTTCTATCCTCCCATAGAAACTAGAAGACAAGGCCCTAACTACCTTATCATATTACCAAAGGGTGGCTCTAGATGATTAGAAAAATCACAGGGGAATCATTATGTCACAATATTCAGGTCAAAGAGGTCTTCAAAAGAAATAGTCATTTTGGGCTGGTGAGATAGTTCAGCGGACTAAGTGCCTGCTTAGGCAAGCACAGGGACCAGGGTTCTATCCCTCGCACCACAGGTCATGCCAGGCCCACATAGTGAGACCCTGTATCAAATATATAAAGAAAAGAAAAGAAATAGGCAATTTAAGTCCATAGTTATCTAGAATAAAAACGGCTTATATAGTGCTGAGCCTTATTTTGACTTGTGGACAATTTACATTTTACTACACTACTTTCAGGCATTGGAGAAAAGAATCTGCAATTAAAGTCCATAGAAATATTATGAACTCTTTTATTGCCTGACGTTTTTCACAGAGTAACAAGTTGCTCTTAATCGATAACCATTTGGAATGAAAGTAGGATTTTAAAAGGAAGGGTAATTACAATCTCCTTCCTAGTTTTGAAGAAAATGATGCTATAATCCTGTTTTTTATGTGGATGACTTAATACTGGAAAATTTCATGTGACAACATAAAAGTGCATCTAAATATCAATGGACTCTGGTAAGTTAACTCCTAAATCATACATAAAACCCCTAAATCACATATAATAGTTAGTGTAGTGGCTTTTACATTGTGTAAAGTTGATGAAATCTAGAAGTGTATGAATTTGTCTGGTAATGATGGACTTGATTATCTTTGCCCTCATTTGGAAAATGTTATTAGGGGCTAAAACACAAGCAAAAGGGAGCTCTCACAATGCCTGAAAGGTAAAAACAAATATAGATTAATATGGTATAGTCTTATGAAACAGAATTAAATTTCAGGTAACATGTTGCTTCTTTTAAGTATACATATATACTGTTATAGAATCAATTGTATGGATTTATTTCTATATTTATATGCAAAGGAGATATGAAATTTAAGCTAAATCTAGCATCACAGGAGAACTTTTCTAATGCCTTCTTGTTCAGAATTATGCTCTGCCTCTAAATGAATCCCAAAGGGAAGATATTTGATATTTCATACACCTTTCAGTAAGTTAAAAAATTTAACAGTAAAAGATCATTACTAATAAAAGCAGGCAGACATATAAAACATTCCTCCTAGAAATATCATAGGAGAATCATTACATTCCAACATTCACAAAAGGAGACTGTCTAAAGAAATAGGCAGCTTATAGTTACATTTATATAGATAAGAAAGATAGTATATATAATCATATTATTTTGAGCTGTGCACCAAGATAATTACAAAAACTTGCCATTTGACTTACCAGACCTATATTCTCTAGGTCCTCCTTCAGAAAACTGAAAAGAAAAGAATAAAACAAATGAACTTAGTCAAAAGCTAACAAAAAAGCAAGACTTATTTCACTATTTAAATATTTTAACCGATTTAACAGCATGGTGTCTAAAAAACAAAATGCTTATTTTTCTAAGTAGACATTTAAAAATATTAGAGGAGAAAGGCATAGTACAAAAATGATGCATAATACGTTAAATTATGTCCCATTAAAAAGGAGATCAAGTCTTTCTATAATTAAGATCAATAGTTCACTACAGAATAGGAATTAATTTCAATTCCAAACTAGTGTTTTGTCAATATGTGAGGACATATAATAATTATATGATGTTAATCATACCATGTTTAGCCTAACAGCTGATTCGCAGAAATAAGATCTATATCTCTGGAGAAGCATAGATGTGCTTCTTCGCAGTACCGCCTGACAATATTTAAAGATGTGATGTTCAGGATAATTATTGCATGCCTAAATAACAATGTTTATGATGCATTAGCTGTGAAGTTATTAATTCATTATGAAAATTGTCTTGCAAAGAAACATAACCAATAAAATTTCTAATACAACTAGAGCCAATTAATTGTTTTATTAAAATGTTCATTACTATCAGTATTACTGTCAGCTTTTGTGGTTAGATATAGTGATACTGTCTGATAGTTTACTGGAAGATAAGTACACCATCAATAATGCCAACAATGAAAGTCTCCCACTGTTTACAGCTATTCAAAAGAAAATACTGTAGTCAACCTTTTATTCATTGTTGATATACAGTAAAATTATACAGCACATTATTAGGTTTAGTGTATTGAAGTGAAAAAAATGTACACAAAGAGGAGAAAAATATACATACATATAAGTATACAGGTATACACATTTTTGTGCATTTAGTCACATGAATAAATAAGGAATATCTCTGGTGTCATAAGTGAAATTGACAGCAAATTGCTCTGGACCTAGAGCTCACTGCTCACCACATGAAATTTAGATTTTATTCACTTACTGTCGCCGTTACGCAGAGAATCATGTAAACAGGACTGCTTTTTAGTCAAACTGCAAAGTCACAGGTAGGATTTTAAGTGAAGACAGGGTTCATATTCCATACACTAAATTTGCATTTTTAAAATTATTTTACACTTAAGTCATTTGGCCACACAAGGACATATAATCTAGGGCTGGCCATGTTGGTGCATGCCTATAATCCCAACATGCTGAAAACAGGAGGATCACTATGAGTCCAATCTGTGTAGTGAGACCCTATACTAAATACACAAAAAAGAGGACTTTGAAGGACACATCATCTTATAACTTATTCACAACTATGTATTTCCCTTTTGAAACTATCTTTATTGTGTCCCATGGGATTTGGTGTGTTGCACTTCTATTGTCATTTGATTCTATATTTGGTACCCATACAAAGGTCAGAAACATGTATTAGATTTAAAAATTATATATATGATATATTATATTATATATAACATATAAATTTTATATATTATAATAATGTATATAAATATTATATATATAATGATATTTGGTACAGAGTCTCACTATGCAGCTCTGACTTCTAGTGGTCCTCCAATGTCAACCTCCCCAGTGCTGGGATTACAGTCATGCGTCACCATGCCTGGTCTCAGTGGCTGGTTCAGCACACCCATGGGCATGGCTGGCATGGTTCTGGGGACTGAATCGTGGTCCTTATGCTTGCTTCTGCAGGTGCTTAGACTGCTGAGCTATCTCTGGGTCCCAATAAATTATGCTTTAAGCCATGGAGAAGCAAAGATTAAGGATACTTAGGCCCAATTATATCCATAAGGTAAAATGACCCTGATATTTATATTTTTATTTATTTAGTAATTTTGGGGAACCGGAGACTGAACTCAGGATCCTGCACTTGTCAGGCAAGTGCTTATTATACTGAGCTATCTCCCTGGCCCAATAATTGTTAATTTATCCATTATTATAACTCATAGGTTCCTCTGTGATATGTTCAACTTGTGATCTCATTCATAAGTACACTCTGGCTCACAGAAACACACAAACTCTCGAGGGGCACAGTCTTTACACTTTTACTTTTTGACATAAGGTCATGATATTTCTCTTTGTGAACAGGTCTTTTTATTTCATTTAAAAATTATCATTTCCTTTATCTTGAATATTATGAGAATGGACTTTATCATTAACTGGTAGATTGTTAAATATAAACCATTTCTAAAGTTTTTCTGATATCTAATTTTTTTAAGTTGAGAACTGACATCACACAATCTATAACTCAAATGTACTTTAGGAAAGTTAGTGATTCTACTAATTTTTTTTTAATTCCTTTATTTATTACAGTGTCTCGCTACACATCACGGATTCTTTTTTCGCGGGGGTAGGGGGTGAGCTCAGCCGGCCCTGCTGGGAGGGGCTGGCATGGCATGTGGTGCTGGGGCTCGAACCGCGGTCCCTGAGAGGCGCTCCAGACCGCTGAGCTGTCTGGCCAGCCCAGATTCTACTAATTTTAAATTCCTTTCTTGCTAAAATGAAAAGTTGTTTTCAACATGTTACTATTTTTTACAGATGAGGCATGAAAGAGAAAATATGACATGAAAACCTTGTGATCACCCAGAAATCTTGAAGAAAATGTACAGTGTTTCTGGTACATGTTGTTACTGTCAAGGTATAACTGTAATTCACTTTACTTACATTTATATTCCATTAGAACTCTTATAGGAGTGATGGATTGGATAGCAAGGACAGCACTACTGTATCCCCAAGTAAGTAGCACCCCAAGGACACTGATTTCTTTCATCTAACAAATGATGGAGTGTCTCTATATGAGACACTCTGAAAAGATTTTGAAGCCATTCTCCTCTCTTGTTTACAATATTAACTACCTACTAATATCAAAATAATAGAAATCTTTTTTGACAAAAATATAAAGACTGGAGGATTTTTAATCCCTGTATGGTATTGCAGTAAACTGTTTAAATTTGGTTGAATTCATCTGGGGTTCATAAGTCACACTGAATTTGTGGAACCTGTGGTATGCATATCTAAGGATAAATGTAACCAATACAGTCCACACATCAAAACTTTTAAAATGTGTTGCTTATGAAAGGGAAAAAAAATGTCATCAAAATGACAGATACAGTTGTCTTATGGAGCAATGTGCATTGATCTCAGTGAAATATTTCTACTTCTTATTCTCCTACATGAGAATATTACAGCAGGAAGAATTTAGTTTGCTTCACCATGTTAATACATGATCACAAATGTGCATGAGTGTTACTGACTTATTTTGTACAGTACTAGGCATTCCTGCAACCATTTTTTCTTTTCTTGGTTGTATTGAAACTGATTCTGTTAACCAGACAAGCATAATTATTCACAAGTTATCTACTTTTGTAATGTTTACTAAATCCTTATTGTATCCACACATAAAACTACACAGGTTTCCTTATTTCTCCGAGTCTTCATTTCTGAACACTCCCACTGAACATACAACTTACATGGAATCTTTTAGTTGACTTTTTTCTGGTCACATCTTTTGTTTACGCCCCTCATTTATAAAACTGGTGATGGTGAGAAAAGAATTCTTTTCACCTTCATAAGTGCAATCTCTTCTAAAAGCTTTTATTGTATTACATAAAATTATGAAAGAAGATTGGTAAAAGAAAAATCCTTTTATAGGCCCTCATGGTCACATTTTGCAGGAAAACCCTACCCGTGCAAACTGTATGCTACAGTATTTGAGGGGAGAGCTTCAGACACTATAGAGAAATGAAGCGAGGAGGAAGACATGTAAAGCTGTCCTCTAGGAGCTGTAGGTTTCCTCCTACGTTTCCCAGTTGGCTCATATACAAAGATCTGAGCTGGGCTTTGGGCCAATGCAAAGGCTATCATTAGACCTGAGAAACAAAAGTATACCCTGAAAACAGATAAAATCAATGGGATGACCCAAAATAAATCCAGATAGATAACTTGAACAAAGAATAGAAAAAGGAAAGTAAAAGAGACTAAAGAAAAGAAATAATGGACAAATTCACTGCCAAATAATTCTGAGCCAAGCTATACTATTCTCTTTCAGATAGAACCAGTTCTGCCATAATGTTTTTACTGAATTTCTGCCAACACGAATAATAAAGAATCATTTTAGCACAACACAAAACTTTCATCTCTTTATGTGTGAAACCACTGGTGAGAAACAGCAGGTGACTTAGAGAGTTGTATCAGTTTACTCAAGCCATGTATGGTGGTGCTACAACCTTCTGCCACAGTTAACCTTCTTTTTTACCAATTTTAAGTGATTCACAATTGCATCTCTTCCAATTATAGCTTTCCAAGCATGTTTTGTCTTTTTGAATGTAAAATACCATGTTCATTGGTTTCAACATGATAATACATTAAAGTAAGTCAATGAAAAGCAATTGGTGATTGGATCAAGAAATACACTCTCCATTAAATGTTGTAGGTGCATGAATTCGGCCAAATAATCCAATATAATACAGTAACCCATAATAGTAATGGGTTATCTATAGCTGGCAATGCTAGAAGGTGCTGACTTGAGCCCTGTACAGCTCAGCATATTTATATGGCTTTACTTTTTATACCTTATTTTTATACTTTCCTGATGGATGGTTAAGACCAAGATAAAGCAAGACTTGTATAACAAAACATATAACTTTTGTATCTGACAAGGTCAGTCAAATCCCCTCAGGATTTACTCTGAAGCCCTGTACTGCAGATCTTTTGTCAAGGTCAGCCATGTGGATGAGTCATGGGCATCTCTGACAAAACTAAACAAAAAAAAGGAGTATATACAAAATAGGCTAGATACACAGTTACTTCCTCTTAATTCAATAAGAAAGATTTGTGCTAATAGAGTTTGGATATCATGTTCGTATCTTGTACTATGAATAACTATTGTGAAGACAACAATATGCAATGTATTAATTATTGTAATTGTCCTACTAACCTGTTTTGAAACTGTCTCATGGCTATTTGTTTCTCAATAAAATTAATTAAAAAAAGAAATACACTCTCTTCTAGATGCTATCAAGACATGCAGATCAGGGCAACGAGGACTTATGGGCATGAATTCAAAGGACAGTAGAACGGAACAGGCTCTCCCTGAAGGAACCCAAGATCGCCATTCACTTAAACCCTGGTAGAGGTAGGAAAGGAAAGGAAAACCAAGGAGACCAAGAAGGTGATATCCAGATACTTCTGTGATTACTTGAAGAGCAAGTGGAAGGGAGAATTCATCGCACAAACCTCAAAATGAAAAATTTTGGTTTTCTCCAGCAGTGTATCACTGTCAGAGTGGAGGTCTCAAGGAATCCTTTTCATGGAATTCAGCAAGTTTCAATATCCCTAACAGGCACACAATATAGACCCCTGATGAACAAAAATAAGTAAAACGAAATTTCTCCTTTCTTTCTTGTAGTGCATGATGAGCCTTTATTGACAAAACTGTATCAAGAATTAGACTACATCTTGCAAGGAGATGATCTTAATTGGAAAATCATTTTTACAAATGATCTTGCTGAAATGTAAAGCTCACTACTTTTTTCTCAAAACATTAGATAACTTTCCACTGTTCATGGAATGGATTTCAAAACTTGGAGCACAGTTGACAATTTGTCACTTGCTCTATGAACACTTTGTACACTGCAGCCACATGTCTCTCGGTTCTCCTGCAGCAACCTCTGACGTCTTCAACAGACCAAGTATTAGCTGGCTCTGTATGTTCTTCAAAGGTGCAGTAGGAAATCCCATGCTAAAGCTCCAATCATCCCAAACTGTAAACCATGAATCCACAATCCTTAAAGAGTAAGTCCATGGAACACAGTATGGAGACCTCCTGTAACCCCTACCTCATTCTTTGTGCATAGCTGATGAATATGAAATGTTTTTAATAGACAGATGAATGACTAAGGAGTTCCTACAACTTCCAAGGAAAGAAAAAATAGTTATTAGCTTATTAGCTGTGAAATAATTATGATTTCTATAATTTTTTAGGTCATGGAGAGAAAGTTGTGTACCACTTAGCTAGTAGAGTTTCTTTTTTTCTATTTTATCTTTTTATTCTTTTGATAAAGGGTTTCGCTATGCAGGTTGGACTCATACTATTCCTCTTTTCTCAGCTTGCCTAGTGCTGAGATTACAGGTGTGTGTCACCATACCTGGTTCAGGGTCACAGCACAGCACGCAGTACCAGGGATTGAACCTGGGTCTTGCCAGGCAGGTGCTTAGACTGCTGAACTATCTCCCCAGTCCAGATAGCTGGAAGAGTTTAAGTCTTTCTTTGCTTTGATTGTAAGTACTCTACCATTCAAGTAAAAGCTCTATGCATTACTTGGTAAAAATAAATTGCTATTATTTCAGATCAGCCCTCCATTTTCTTCTCTTGCTCAAAATATGGAAAAAAGATCAATTGTGTCTAAAGACAATTTTATTAAATTCAATTATTATTTAATTATTATTTAATTATTTTATAAAATCTATATGGGTATATGAATACATAGTTAATTTGTATTGAGAACTAAACTGAAAACAACATGCAGAAAATAACATAAAAATTTAAAATAAAAATCAACATAAATCTGGGCATAGTGGCACAGAAATGTAATCATAACACTTAGAATATAGAGAGAGGAGTTCAAGGCCAGCCTGAATTGCATAGACACTGTTGAAAAACAAAACCCAACCAACATACACATATTTTGTGCCATGTTTTTGGTGAACTGAGTAAAAACACAATCATTTTTTGTCCTTCCTGTTTACCCCTCCCACAAACCATGCTGCTCAGCCTGTCTTGACCAAGGGACGCTTTCTATTGATTTAAAACAAAGCCCATGGCTAAATCCATGCACTTCGATCAGACTCATTTTTCTTGAAAATTACCCAGTTCTTAATTCTGTATAAATTTGCCTAGCAGGCAGTTCCTTGTATGGTTTTTAATAGTGGAAATATCTGCTGCCAAACATCTGTTTTAAACCTATCTTCTTTATTGGACTTACTCCATCTAATTGCATTATTTTGGTAAGCAGAAGAAAAAAGTAATTTAAAATGACATCTATCTGAATCAGTCCCAAACTAATTAGTTTTTCCCCTCCTCCAAAGATGTAAAAACAGATGTTTTTGTTACTCTGCACTGATACTGAATATCTTTTTATTATGGAATCAATTTGTTTAATCTTCTCTTTTCTTCTGCTTTTAACCAATGCTACCACTTGCAATCTTACACAAAGTGATTTTAAAACATTTCCTCCTGCATTTTGCTGTTTCACCCATTATTACCCTCAGATCTGATATTCTCTGATGTGGAAAGAGATGCAGAAATGCCTCCTATTCAATCGCTCAAGCATTTGGAGTGAAGTACTTAAAACTGAGGTGGAATCAGTCAAAAAACAATCTCTGGCGACACGAGCCTTGTGGCAACAGATTGCTCCATAAAATGTGTGTTCTCATCTCAAAAATGAAAAAGTAAAATTAGGTCTTCAGAGCCAAGGTTAGGACTCTGGCTTTTATTCATTTTTGTGAGACAGAAGATCATGTTACACAGCCCTTGCCCTATGCTTTGTACATTGTTGATGTGCATGAAGTATTTTTTAAATAGCCCATCCTAAAATAGAAAAAAAGAAAGAAAACAAAAAAGAAAGAAATGAAATTTCCTCCAAAAGGAAAAGAAGTACTTAGAAAATCTAGGAGAAAGCTAGGATATATTACTGTCATAGAGCAAGCAAGAAATGCTTGGGAACTTGTTAACAGTGCCAAGTGATAATCACGATCATTTTCACACATATATAGTGTTTTACATTTTCTAGATATTTTTCATACATTCACAATTCTATACTGGGAGCAAGAAAGAGATCATTCTTTATTGATTTACAAAAAAAAAAAAAAAAAAGCATAAAGAGAGAGCTGAAAGGCCATAGTGAAGCATATGAAATATAGGAATATCTAAATTATAGAATATTTTTGCTCTGAAATCATAAGATGTTATAAGCATGAATTTTGGTGGTACCAGGGATTGAACTCAGGACCCTGTGCTTGCTAGGCAGGTACTTAGTCTACTGAGCTATCTCCCCAGCCATACAAGCATGAACTTTGATCCGGGTCTCCTGGTTTCCAGTCTCAGACCTGTATTTTCTAACACTTAACTTTTCTGGGCCTCAGAACAATTAGCTATGTAATTCAGATCCTCACCAAACTCACCTTGATGACTTAGTGTAAGGATTAGATAGTTGGATCTGCATAAAGTACTGTACTAAGACAATTGCCGGGTGTTCAATAAAAATTATGTCTATCATTGTTAGAGTCACTAAAGGACCAGTGTGGGAAGTGTAGCCACAGCATGCTGCCCAGCTGCCTTCCTCTATAGGCCTCTGCGTGAGGTGAATAGGAAAGGAAATGTCCGTGAGGAGCAGCCAGGCATCAGCGTGATGGGTGCAGATAACACTAAGACAGAAAGCCCCACAGCCAGCTGCAAATGCTGAGCACAGCCTGGCCGTTCTGCAAAAGGAAAACGAAAGAACACAGGAAATGCCAGCTTACCATTTTATATCACTCGATGAGAGGGTTTCATTTGAAGAAAGCAATTGTATAAAATCATAACATGTGAATTTAACATCAGTTTAAGAAATTGCACAAGTGTAAGCATGTGAGTTAATTACCTTTAATGCTGAAGACGCAATTAACTAATGAAGCAACATCTGGTGGACCTATTTGCATTTTCAAATTAGGGTAATTAGAACTGACAAAGTACCTTCAATCCAATTTCCCTTTCTTATCACCTCTGAGATTATTTGCAAGTTTGTTCTTTGTTGTGACAGTGTTTTTTTTTTCCCTTTCATTTTACTCAGCATCATTCAATTTGCTTTATTGTAAATGATGGCAGCTACAATCATTACTGTGACAGTGTTTGTGATATAAATTCACATTGTATTGAAACACAGTTATCAGTTTCATATATAATATTTATGTGGCATAACAAAAGACCAAAGTCTTGAAGATTCACTAAAAGACATTTACACTAGTATTTCCAGATCATAAGACAGGGCCTGAGATTGCATGGACATTTGATAAACATTTATTGTCTGGCAGGTAATTAGACAATAATGGGTATAAAGGGGCCAAAGGAGTTCAGTATAGCAACAATTAATAGGTTAGAAAAAAGACTTCGATGTGTAACACCTGTACAATCATTTCTTGGGTCTCACACTCAAATAGTGACCTCACAGAGCACAGAATTATTGTAACATTACACAGTACATTTTCATTGTAATAGTAAGCCTTCTCTTTCTAGAAACTGACAACCACTATTCCTGATCTTCTCAGCCTCTTATCAGAAAGAGGAACATTCTTTAAAGACTGTTCTGGTACCTGATTCAGACAAAAACATTTCCTTTCATAGGTTTCCTTTGTAAATTCTTTACATAGAGCTCACCAGGGAACACTGAGGACCTGAGAAAGATAAGAGTGACATTTTGCAGCAGTACCATTCCTAATTAACATTTGAGGAAAATAGCAATAAGCACATAAATAAATCATGGAGATAAAACAGTGATAATCACTCTAGTTTCCCAAACCTCAAGAGGAGCTCTTCAGTGTATAAAAACTATGCAAACAAGCACTAATGGCACTACACATCTCACCTAAAGGCATAACTCTCTCTATAACTGCTTCAAGTTAAGCTCTGCTTATACTTTTGGATGGCCACCTATGTATCTTGTCTTAATTTTTCATCACAGACACAAAAGTCACAGGAGGGACTATTTGTTGTGGTCTTACATGCTGAATCCTTGATGACATTTATGACATGAAAGTATGAATGAATTAGTTACCTCATGAAACTCCATACTACTAGATATATAGATTAGAACATGATTAATTTGCTACTTTTTTACAAAATGTATTTAGTACAGGATCTACAGGGTCTCACTACACAGATTGGACTCATAGTGATCCTCCTGTTTTCAGCCTGGGATTACAGGTGCGAACCATCACACTGAGTCTCAATTGCTGTCTGAGCATGGCCTGGGGGCTGGGCCAGCACAACACTCCAGGGATTGAACCCCAGTCCTGTGTCTGTGCAAGCAGGGGCTTTAATCTGC
Organism: Ctenomys sociabilis; assembly: GCA_004027165.1. Lineage (NCBI taxonomy): Eukaryota > Metazoa > Chordata > Mammalia > Rodentia > Ctenomyidae > Ctenomys > Ctenomys sociabilis. Next base: position 121,422 of record PVKA01001623.1, on the reverse strand, counting down.
TGAGCTACCTAGCCGCCCCTTTGCTAGTTCTTTTTATTACCATTTAATTTATAAAAGTTTAATAAATTAAGTATTTCATTTATCTTTGTACTATGTCTCTTTCATTTTGTGCACCATGAAATTCTTCCATTAATAAAAAAAATATTTGTGCCTGTAAAATTATGTTTCTTTCAAGAATAACAGTTATTCATTTTGAAACTTATGATGAGGCTAGAGATATAGCTCAGTGGCACAGCACCCTCCTGGCAGGCCAAGGCCCTGAGTTTGATTGCCAATACAACCTGATAAATGTTGTTTGACCAACCCCTTTGTTGTGGTTTGGATATAAAATGTTCCCCCAAAGCTTCATGGACACAGAGGCAGGACGTTTGGCAAGTGACTGGATAATGGAGTCATTGTCTTTGCCTCTGCATTGCTCTACAGAAGAGCTCAGGGCCCCATGTTGTATTAAGAGATGGGGTCTGTTGGGAAGAGGCAGGTAATGGATGACATCACCTGGCAGGCTCTGCCCCCACCTCATCCTCCCTTTCTGATTTGCTTCCTGGCTGCTATGACATAAGCGGCTTTGACTCCTCTATGCCCCTCTACCAGGTTGCTCTTGCTTGAAGCCAGCAAATCTGGGCTGGAAATGAGAGCCAAGATCAGTATCTGCTTTTAATTTGAGGATGTTATGTATTGTGTTTCAGGGACTAGAAAGTGGTTATAACACCTTAACTGATAAAATACAGTTATTTTTTAATTCATGCAGAAAACACTTCAATCCTTATTCCAGACTATCTATATCTATATCTATCTATCTATATCTATATCTCTATATAGATATATATACATATATCTACATATCTATATCTATATATATAGATATATGTATCAGTTAATCTCTCTACCACTATATGTATTCCACACTTCAGTGTCTACCATCATATACTTATTTTAGCTCAGGGATTGAATTAAAGAGCAACTTATTTCTAAATAAAATGATTAAGCCTATATCCCATATAGGGGAAAGAGAGACAGCTCAGCAGTCTAAGCTCCTACCTGGCAAGCAAAAGGACCTGGGTTCGATCCCCAGTATAACATACTGTGCTGGCCACCGAGATTGGGTGAGGTAAGGCATGCCTGTAATGCAAACTCTGGGGAGGCTGAAAACGAGAAGATCACTACAAGTCTGAGCTGTGTAGTGAGACCCAGTACAAAATACATTAAAGAAAAGGAAGAAAGAAATCATTCCAAAGAATGGGGAACTAGGGAACAGAGAATGGGAAAGAGAAGAAGGGAAAAGAAAAAAAAAAGTGCATATTTCTGTTGCTTATAAGCATTTGAAATGTTATTTAAAAAGAAAAAGAAAAACAGTACATCATAGGCTAGGGAGATGGCTCAGTGGAATAAGCACTTCCCTGGCAAGCACAAGGGCCTGAGTTCAATCCCTGGTTCCTCAAAAAAAAAAAAAAAAAAAAAAAAAAAAGTGCCTCACAACCATGAACGTTGCTACAACTGGAGAACCTTTTGGTTCTCCACAGTGGTAACTGAGCATGCTCACAAGTGTTCTCATTGTTAAAGCTTAGCTAAACGAACCTCTTTAAAAGAAGGAAAAAAAAAAAAAATCAGCACACTGCCATACTTGTTAATGTTTCTTCACAAACAGTGAAAAATGCTAAAGTACAAAAAAGGAATAATCATAATGTTGTAGCCAACATTATAAAAATAGAATTATAAATTTAAAACATTTTCTGCTTTAAAAAATAAAGCAGAAAATAAATAAAGCTGCATTGATAGTCAATGCAGCTCTGCAGGGTCTCTGCGTCTAGTAGGGCCACTCTTATGCTCCTGATGGTGCTCACCTTTATCCATTTCTCCAGGTCCTCCACATCCACCTCTTCTTCTTCCCATTTGTTCCATCAAAGGTCCAGGAGAGCCCCCTGCCTTGTCTTTCTCCACCAAAGCCATGTCGGTCCATGCCATGGCCACCACAGGAACCACCTCTGTCTCTACCATGGCCACCTCTGAACATTTTACCGGGACCACCTCTTTCTCCCCACATGCCACCAGGGCTACCTGTATCACAATCACCACCCAGAGATAGGAAGTCTTGTGGGAGGAAGCCTTCAGGCTTTGGGGCTTTACACTGGTTGCATTCTGTTCTCCAGACAACGCTCTGGTTTCCACAACCTGGATTGTGACAGACATTGCCAATCTCCAGTTCGATGTTGGACATTTCCTGCTCCAGAGGGGTTTCCACAGGAACCCCAGGACCTCTTGGAGCAAAGTCTCCTCTGTCTCCTCCAAGACCTCCCATGGACCTCTGGATCCCCCAGGATCTCCTGGGCCACCTGGACCTCCATACAGTGGTAATGGCATCCCTCTGCCCTCACTCGGTGGCATGTCACCTCACATGCTGTTCATTGGAGGCTTCCTCTGAGCAAGAGAGACTTGAAGTCTGCTTTTTTGAAAATCTTTCCCATCAAACCACTCCACAGCAGCCCTGGCAGTTGGGGGATCTTCATAGGACACCATAGCATCACTGTTGGTCTTTCCTGTTTGCTTGTCCAGGTAGATGTGCATCATGGGTTGCCCAGTTCTCTAGTCAATCTTAGCAAGTCTACATTGTTTAAAGAAGTCTGCTAGATCATCAAGTGTCACACTGTCATTTAGTCCTTGTACATAAATTGCACTGTTGTCAGAGTTTTTATCAGGATCTATGGGAGGGCCTAGATCAAGATTTGGTCCTTTGTCCAAGGGTCCACCAGACTTATTCAAGCCACCTTGTTCTCCAGTGCCCATTCCACCGCATATTACTCCCCACCCACCTCTGCTCATGCTTACATGATCAAATCTCCCACTTCCCCTGCCCTGGTTATCAGGGCTACTCATGCTCCAGTTTTCTCTTTGTCCGAAAAATCCTCCAGACTCCTACCCATAAACACCCATGCTACTGAGGTGCTCTTGTCAGAACGAAGTTTGCTGCCAGTAGCTGCTGCTCTGTTGGCTACAATGGCTTGGTGCCTGGCTGTAGAATCCAGTCTGGAGGGGATAACTAGGGGGAGGCTGCTGCCCCTAGCTTCTGTGTTGACCATAGCTACTCTGCTGCCCATAGCTGCTTAGCTACCCAGAGGCGTTCTGGTGAGAGTAACTGTAACAAGTCAGTCATGTGGCGGAATAGCTGCTAGGAGGATAGGATGGAGGTACGATGACTGGCTGCATCGGACAGCTTCCAGGAACCTGAAGATAACTGCAGTTACTCTGCCCATAGCCTGAGATGGGCTAACTTTAACCCCCTGCACTAGACTAAGGTTAGTTAGTCTCAGTAGACTGGTTACCTTCCTGTGGTCTTGCAGGTGCAGTAGCTGCTGGCCATAGGCTGGGTACTAAGATAAACAAAAAAATAGTAAAAGAAACAACAAAGTATGAAAATGTTATACTAGGAAATGCATAATAATATAATAAAGGCATTACTTGAATACAAGAACAAAAACATTAAAAAATTTAATTGGTTTCATTTCATATGATGAAAACACATTGGAGAACTAGGGATATATCTCAGAGGCATGAGTGCCTGCTTTGGCAAGTGCAAGGTCCCAAGTTTGACTCCTGGTATTGCAAAAAGAAAAAAAGGAAACACATTGGAAAGTAGCAAGTCCTACCTTTTCAGTAATTACATTCAATAGAACTTGACTAAATACGTTATGTGTTTACATAATTAAAAAATGCATAGCAACAAAGAATGAAAAGTCCGATTATATGTTATCTCTAAAAACCATACTTTAGACTCACAATTCCAAATAGAGAAAGATTAGAATAAGACACCTATGATACACTAACAAAGGAGAGCCGGTTTGGTTACAGTGATATCAGGTTGAAATGCTCTGAGAAAAGCATTACTAGAAGGAAAGGAAGATATTTCATAATGATAAGAAATTTCTGTCAGGAAGGCAGAGCAATTATACAGACCTATTTCTTGAAAGACATGAGACTAAAAGTGATGATATGGGTGGTCTAGTATTGCTCAATGCCAGAGCACTTGCCTATCATGAGGAAGGCACTGGGCTTGTTTTGCGGAACCACCAGAAACATTACAATATTGAAAAGAGAAATAGAGAGCTCAACAACAGTACATGCAAATTTCAGTATATTTTCAATATGGAGTAGCACAGCTAGGCCGAAGATCAACAAAGATATCAAACTCTCAGGGGTGTTATAAAACAAATAATAGTAATTGACATCTATAGAACACTCTATTCAAGAGTAGAAGAATACAGATAAAACATGATACACTGTTTTTTAAAAAAAGAGTAAACTTTCAAAAAGTTAAGCCATACAAAGCATTTAAATGTTGTGGTCTCAACTGTTCTCACTTATACTTTATGTGGAATTGCTAAACTCTAACATTTAGAAAGTGACCACTGTTCAACTCATAGCGATTCTCCTTTGTCAGCCTCCCCAGCATTGAGGTTACAGCTGTGTACCACCACCACAATTGGTTTTGGTGGCAGACAGGGCGTGCAGCCTGCACAGCACAAAGTATGGGGATTGAACTTGGTCTTTGTGCTTAACCAGGGAAGCGTTTAGATCACTGAGCTATCTCCCAAGCCTCGGTGATAGGAACTTTAGGGGGAGGTTAGAGAGGGCCACATCCAATCTCTCAGTTGTCCTCATAGGAAGAGGAAATGAAGATTTAGAGAGAAACCAGAGCCACACAAGCACAGGAGGGTGGCTGTGTAAAGAGAGCCTAAGATATTAACCATCCAGAGTCCAAAAAAAGACAATGTAGTAAAAATCAGCCATATCACTGTCTTAGCCTTAGACTTCTAGTCTTTGGAACTGTGGGAAAAATAAGCTCATGCTCTTTCAACTACCCAGTCTATTGCATTCTAGTATTATTGCAGTTCTAGTAAAGCAGCACCCAGTTTATATTGTCTGACATAAGAATTGTAAAAGAAGTTGGAAAATTTACAAATACATGGAGTTTAGACAATACTCCCCTTACGAACATTAAGTCAACAAAGAAATGAAGAGGGAAATTAGAAAATATTTAGAAATTAATGGGGGCTGGAGATTTACCTCAGCAGTAGAAGACTTGCCCAGCAAGCTATAAGCCCTGGGTTCAGTCTTCACACCAAAATGAAAAACTAAATCTCACCTAGAAATTAATGAAAAAGACCTATCAGTTAGTAACATAGCTTTTTATCAAGGGGTCATGGAGATGGTTCAATGAAATAAATGCTTCCCTGCAAGTGCAAGGGCCTGAGTTCAATCCCCAGTTCCATAAAAATAAAACAAAAATACTTTTAATCAAGTAAAACTACAAAAGAGAGTAAATTAAATCCACTGCATAAAAGAGAAACTATTAATGATCAAACTGAAAATAATACATACAGAATAGAGAAAAATAGATAAATCAAAAATTGTTTCAATGTGAAAATTAACAAAGTTAGGTAAATTCATAAATAGATTGATGGAGCAAAAACAGAAGACTCAGATTATTCATAGTAGGCAAACTACTATCTATAAAGGAATAAAAAGCATAGAGCATAGAAAAAAATATTAAAACTCTCTCTTTTCACAGATGACTTGATACTCTACATGGAAAATCCTAAGGAGTCCACACTTACTATCTCTCTCTATATATATATTTTTTGTTTGTTTGTTTTTGTTTTTGTCTTTTTGAGACAGGGTCTGACTATGCAGTTCAGGCTGGCCTTAAGCTCACTTTGTAGCTCAGGCTGGTCTCAAACTCACAACAATCCTCCTGCCTCAGCCTCCCAAGTGCGGGGATTATAGGCATGTGCCACCACACCCGGCTTTTATACATATATATTCTTTCTTTTTCTTTTTCTCCCATCTCAGTTGTTCTTTCCTTTTGAGTAGTTCATATCCCTTTCACAATATTTTTGTACCTTTTGCATCTCATTTACTCTTTCAGTTTCTTACACTAGAGAGATAATACAAAGTTTACACATGTGAGTCTGGTTTATTTCACTGATGTATGGTCTTTAGTTGAATCTATTTACCTATAAACGTTTTAAAAATTTTTATAGTTGAGTAATATTCCATATACTCCATGGTATAAAAATTCTGCATATTTTTATCTATTCCTGGGTTGATTGGCATTTGGGTTGTTTCCAAGATTTAACTGTAACAAATTATCCTGCTATAAACATGGGTGCACATCATATTGTTGCATGATAGTTTAATTTCTTCTCAGAAAATCCCAGAAGGGGAATAGCTGGGTTGAATGGGACTTCTAATCCTAGATTTTTGAGAAATCTCCACAATGGTTTCTATGGTGGTTGAACCAGTTTACACTCCCAAAAACAGTAGAGAAAGATTTATTTTTTTCCCCACAGCCCTGCTAGCATTTGTTATTGGTTAATTTCTTTATTATAGCCATTCTTTCTTTGGCCAAATGGAATTTCAGTGTCGTTTTAATTTTAATTTTTTGAATAACCAATGATAAACATTTTTTTCATCTATTTATTTGCTATTTGTTGTTCTTTAATCTGTTAAATGTGTACTCATCTAAGATGCTCATTTTTGGATTTGCACTTTGAATTCTAGGGGTCTGATTTTTTAAAAATCTTCATATGTCCTAGGTAGAAGTTCTTTTTCTGAGGTTCAGTTGGATAAAATATTTTCCCAACTCATGTGTTTTCCATGTATATGGTTCTTAACTGGGTGACAGAAAACAATTTTGACAACTGGCCTAAATCTAGACTTGGGGTTCTTCAATTTACTGAGAGAACTGATAAAGTAATTAAAAAAATATTTGAAACACAGAGTTTGAAAATGCTTCAAATCTATTTGGACACATTTTTGTCCTTTTTCAAATTAGCAATTTAAATTTTAAAAACTGACTGTGATTAAATACTCTAGAAACATCTAAGAATTGGTTAGATATATAAATTCTTGGTTTTTCAGATACTGACAATCAATGCCATTATAGGCTACTGTCCAACAAAATTTGAAATGTTTTCAAGAAGACATTCACGTGGGAAGATGTATTAAGAAAATAAAAGTTATGTGTATTTGAGCTCTAGCAGCCTTCTCTTCTCCTTCCCCCATAAAAGATATAAGAGAGGCCTTTCAAACAGTCTACAGTGTCAAAATTTGTCATGATGCCAGTAAGATATTACTGGAGTTTTCCTACCATTCTCAAATAGACAATGTCCGAAGAGAACTAGTCATGGGTTTGAATGACTAGATCATAGATGGACAGAACTATGATCTTAGAAATGTCCATGTCAGTTTATGTTTTCTACTGTACACATTCTAAAGGTATCTAACAAATCTCTGAATCAAGCTAATATATCTTTGAATGAAAAAAGACCAAATGTTAAAAACATTTACTGATGGTAGCATCAAATAGAACAGAGTGAGAATACTTCCTATGCTAAAAATATTTCTCCTTATGCACCACAGACCTAAATATGAGTTAAAACTATAAATGTCTTATAAGAAAGCATGAGTAAATTTTATTCTTCAATCCATAGTGGTTTCTTGAACATTACAACAAAATCACAAGCCACAAAATATAAATACATGGGATATAAAAAAATAAAACTGAGATGAAGACAACCCAAGGAAAATATTTGTAGATTGGGAATTTGATGACAATTTTTCTTCTTAGAATAAAGTTGTATCACAACTGAAAAAGGCTGATATCACTACTAAAATAAGCTGTATATCTATGCTATCTTGCATATACATAAAATAAGTAAATAGTATTTGAAAGAATATCTATTGATACAATTGTGTACACATTGATTGTACCCTAGGGAAAGGAAACCAAAAGCGGTATGAGATACATCACTCTACTCTTAGAGTAGGATGAATAAAATTGAAAGGCAGGTATTAAGAAGTGTTTCAGAAGAGAAAGGAAAAACAGAAACCCTCGTATAACATTAAAGAGAATGTAAAATGGCACCACAATTTGCACAAGTTAGAAAATCATTGAAAGTGTTACTCAGAATAATTGTATGATCCAACAGTCTTAGAAATAGTTATGTAATTTTATATAAAAGTTTATCTCCAAAGCAATTCATATATTTATGTTTATAATAGCACTATCCACAGTAGAATAATGTGGAAACAAGCCAAAGCTTCTTAAACAGATAAACAGATAAAATGGTATATCCCATGAAATATTGTTATTGAGTTTTTAGTTTTTAAAAAGAAATAGTTTTCTTGGTTTTCAACTGAAGAATGTCTACATATCTCTCCCCTGATACACAATTTACCACTACTCCTAATAAGTAATGCTGAATATTCTTTCTTTTGTCCAGAGAAAGAATAGCTTTCTTCTCTCCATTGGCTTTCCACTCTAGAAATCTTTTTTAAATTTAACTTAATTTAATTTTTGTTTGAAGACTGAAAACAGGAGCAAAAATAAATAGAAAAAATAACAGAAACGGTAATATACAGTAATACATACATTACAGATTTCCAAAACAAGAATAACTAATTAACAATGGTTGCTATATTATCCTTTTTATTCATTTTAATGAAAAAAAAGATAAAATATCAGAGAAACAGTTTCAAAACAGGTTAGTAGGACAGTTACAATAATTAATACATTGCACATTGTTGTCTTCCTAATACTTATTCACAGGACAAGATGCAGACGCAATATCTTGTCTAAACAATATTAGTACAAACCTTTCCTCATAATGAACTAAGAAAAAGTAGCTGTATATCTATGCTATCTTGCATATACATATATTTTTTTCACTCTCACACACACACAGACAAAAAAAAACACCTGTCCTTTATTTATATTCCCCTTTTTTGTTTTGTTTTGTCAGAGATGGATGTTCCATTCCTGTTAGAGAAGCTGTATTTGAAGAAGTCTGTAAAGGACTTTTTCATACTTGATGCTAGACAAAAGGTTGTAGGTATTTGAATTCAGCAATCCACTCTAGAAACTTTAAACTGATCATTTTTTAGAAATCTTTCAGAGGCTTCTGGCTTCTGATTGGTCAATAGCATTTTTAGTCCTTTTGCTCTGCTAGTAAGCTCACCCATCATTGCAATTTCCTGGCTCTCAAACACTAATACAGTTATCTTGACATTAATCTTGTTTATTCTAAACCATTATAACTGACTTTCTACTACTTACCACAAAGCAACTCTTACACATATTTCCTAGATGATATCTACCTGCTCTGAAGCTTAATGGGTTCCTGGATTTGTCACTATTCTTAGCCTGACTGTTAAAAATCAATAGCAGTTCAATACTTCAAAAAGACAAATTCTCTTCAACAGGACACTTTTAGATTTTCATTCTCTGTCTTGCATATTAATCTTACATCAACAAAATGCTTAGAAATACCAGTGATGAAGTGAGAAGGTCTAAATTTTATCACTTTGAAATCCAAAGAGAAAATGAAGGGATGAAGTAGAAGTTCATGCTATAATGTTTTTCAATACTTACTACAACGGTCAAAGGGAAGGTTTAAATCACATCTATGAGCACAAGAAAAAGAAATAAAAAAGAATTATGCCAGTGAAGATTGTTATTGTTATGGTTTGTGTCTGGCTGTCTCCCCAAGCCGCATGCAGTCATCCGGCAGGTTCCAGAGGTATTGATAGATTCACGCTCCAGTGCTGGGACTGTGGGTGTGAGTGCTACACAGCCCTGGGCTGGGAGCCTGCATGCAATAAAAGGGAGGTCAAGAGGCTGCTCTCTGATCCTCCCATTCTGCTTTTGCTGCCTTAACTATTTTCCACCACTATGAACTGAGGCCCTCTGCCACAAGCCACTCTTTGGAGCCTGCCGAGTACGGACTGAAATCTCCACAAATGTGAGCTAAGTCAACCTTTTCTTGCTTAATTCTGGGTATTGATTATTTTGCCTCAGAAGAGAAAAGTAACCAAGACAGAGAAATGAGATTTTGAATGCAAAAGAACGGGAAACTTAAAGACTTAAGATTACATTTAAAGGAACAGGAGATAGTCTAACAAGTAAATTCTTGCACAGAACAATAAAAATTAGTTTCCTAAATTTCTTAAAATGCTGAGAAAAACATAACCCTGGAAATGCAGACAAACAATATTATATATTCGAGTAAATTCACATGATTGGCTATATGCAGCAGTAATATCATCTCTGTGCTCTCAGGACCCCTTCAGACCCGCTCAAGCCCAGGTACTGCGAGTGTGTGGGAGAGCTTCTGAGTTCTCCTGTGCCTGCTGGACCTCTCTGGACCAAGGCAAGGCTCTTCACGTGACTGAGACCTTTCTCCATGTTCTTGGAAACCCTCCACCCCACCAGAACCAACCCAAGCCTGCCTTGGGAGTAAGAACTTCCATGGCACTCTCAGGATCCCTCCAGACCTGCCCAAGCCCAGGCCCACTGAGTGGGTGGGAGAGCTTCTGAGATCTTCTGCACCACTTGGACACCTCCAGACCCAGCCCACACCCGGAATACAGGCCTGGGGTGAAACTCTGAAGCTAAAGTGCCTGCAGAGAGACTAGGGGCCAAAACCACCTGCTAATCCAGAAGCAGAACATCTTTCCAGAGGGTTGCAAAAGGTTCACCTTCAAGGGTTGCAGCAGGAAGGAGCTGAGCACAGTAGCCAGAGCCAAGCAAGGCACAACAGGATGAACTCAAATTAAGTAGATCTCCACACAACTGCATGCTAAGGTTATAATTGCACCAAAGATCTACACCAAAGGTCACAGGATAGTGCTATACAAAATGAGAAAGAGAAGGAGCAAAATACACTCTGAGGTCCTGAGCTCACCCAGAACAAGTGCAGAGGACACAGGCACAGCTGAAAAGTTTGAATTTATAACATCTGAAGTAAAGATGCAGGAACAGAAAGGTATAGAGGAACTCAGATCAGAATTAATCTCTGAAATTAAAAAATGGAATGTCTGAATGAATAGCATCTGAAGTAAACAATCAAATGCAGAAATATATAGAGGAAATCAGATTAGAAATAATCTCTGAAGTAAAAGAATTAAAAACTGCTTCTCAAGAAGACATTGATTAAACAAAATAGAGAAGATTAGAAAAGTGATAGATTCCTTGAATGAGCAATACAGGAAAGGAACACATTGCATGAAGCAGAGTCAAAGAGATACAGAGGAACATAAAATTTCAATCACAAACTTGAAAACCATGTGAATGAAAGTGAAGATAGAGTTTCAGATCTTGAAATGATGTAGCAGCTAGTGAAAAGGTAAAAAAAGATCTGTTAAAAACACCAAGGATGCAGGAAAAAACAATTCTTCACCTGCAAAATGATGCAAAGATGAATAATGAGAGATTAATAGGCATCAATAAGAAAGAAGGAGCCAATACAAATAATATAAGAAGAATATGGACAGAAGTAATAACAGAAAACTTCCCAAATATGAGTAAACAATCCAATATTCAGTTAACCAAAGCATTTTGGTCTTCTAAATACGTACTGCTTGGCATACCAATTATTGCCATACTGTCAAGTAAATATTTGTTTAAAAAATAAAAGGGTAATAAATAAAAAACAGAGATAAAAATAGTAATATCTTGTTTGCATTTTTCAAATGTGTACAATTAAATTCATAATGATTTTTCTTTGTGAAAGTTTAAATGGAGTTATTGTGTTTTTAGTATTTTGTTTATACAAATGATTTTAAGGATAATATTTTGTGCTAATAATTTGTGTTTTTATTTTTGTAATAAATAAACCAAATAGCTCAGTGAATTAAAGAGCCTGCAAGCAGGCACAGGGGACTGGGGTTCGACCCCAGGCTGCTATGCCATATCTATCCCTGTGTCGCACTGAGACAGTAATTGACACTGGGCATGTAATCTCAGTTCTTGGGAGGCTATAAACTGGGGGATCACTATGAGTCTGATCTAGTAGTGAGACCTGTACATCCTGTAGACCATTCCCTAAAGTACAACAACAACAACAGTCATAATAATAATAATAAAAATAATAATACATCAACTAAATAAATAACAAAGTTTACAACTCCCAAGGAGGTAGATGGGTGAAGAATTAGACTGAAAACAAAACTGTAAAATAGTAAGCTATATAAAGCATAAAAAAGGTAGAATAAAACAAAAATAAACCTCTATTTACATTAATATTAAAAGCCACAGTAAACAAAAATATTAAACATGTGAATACAAACAGAACAAATTTGTGTAGTTATAAAAAATTCCTGGGGCCTGGGGAGATAGCTCAGTTGAATAAGCAGTGTCCTGGCAAGCACAGAGTCTTGAATTCAATCCCTGGTACTGCAAAAAAAAGAAAGAAATGAAAAAAGAAAGAGTAATTTCTAAAAACAAAGAAGCGTATTTCAGAATGATAGAAGTTTCAGTCCACTCAAATGTATAGCTTGTCCTCATTTGTATTCCCTCAGTGTGTCCACAATATTTATAAAGCAAATATAAATAGCTTATGCATTTGACAGAAATACATAAAAGGAGGGAACAGATCTAAAAGTATATCTGTTTTTTGTGGCCTGCTCAGCCCTCCCTAGGGGTGGGGCTGGAGTGGCATGTGGTGAGCAGATCAAACCTTAGTCCCTAGGCTTGCCTAAGCAGCTACTTAAGACAGTTGAGCTATGTTGCCGGACATGAAAGTATGCCTTTTTATCAGTCTAATCTGATCTAGTGTTAAAACTAGAAAACAAAATGTGGGAAACATAGAAGACTGAATTGTACTTTTAGCAGTTTGGGACTATTTGTGCGTATGTCTATAAGAGCCAATATACATGCATCAAATAAAGAATAATCAAAATACAAGGTATATACCTTATCATCCATACATGTGGAAAATTCATATTCATCATATGCTGCACAAAAAACAAAAAAAATCTAAATTTTAGTGCATTTGAATTATACAGAATAATAAGAAATCTAATCTTTGATCATAAGGAAAAAAATACTGGAAATTGATAAATGACTATTTTGAATTAGAATGTATTTGGAACTTAAAAGATGTATGGATAAATTACACATTGACAAGAGGGACAATTGAAAAGAAAAATTTTAAATATAAATTTTTTAAATAAATGAAAATATGTCTATGTTTCATCAATCATAAAAAGTACAACCAAGTGTACTTTGAAACATAGTAAAGTAATATGTAGAGGGATATGTAGAACTTCACACATATAAACAGGAAAACAATAAGCTGGTCATGACTGTGCACCCTGTAAATTGACACAGGAAAATGGCTAATCTGAGCCCAGCTTGGGTAGCTTATGTCAAAAATTAAAAGAAAACAAAAGCTGGATAGGTAGTTCATTCAAAGGTTATGGCCAGGTTCATTCCCAGTATATGCCACCAAAAGTGAAACCAGTGCATTCAATGGAGTAGGAAAATCTTGAGTGACAAATTTAAATTAAACCTGAACAAAGAGGCCAAAGAAAATAACAATGATAAAACTAGAGATAACAACAGAGGAAACAGCAAATTGAGGAAAAGAACAAGAAAGCCAGCGTTTGGCTTTGGATTTGAAAAATAAACATGCAAAGAAATAATGAAATGATTAACCCAGACATGACCATTCAAATACAAATTAGTATAACTATTATTTCATTTAAAAATACTATCTTTGAAATTAGACAATTGTGAACAGAATGAAGTCCATAGTAAGAACTTGTGATGTGGAACTCTACTACACATTTTCACATTGCTTGAGATGGTTTCTGTCATCTACTGGTTTACAGCTAAGTTTGAATAAACATATGACTGAGGAGTACATTATTATATTTTCCTCATTTCTAATGACATATAATTAAAACACAAACCTTTTGATAGTAACTTGATAGAAATATACAGTTTGTTAAAGAAACAGAAGAAGCTTGAGTCCATTGATTTTCTGTCTATTCCTCCCGCTGGATGATTCCAGCTTGCTTTGCTGTGTGAATTGCATTTTTCCTTGAGTTCTTTTCTTCTTTTTACATTTAAAGTAATAAATTCTATAAATGAGTACTGTGGGTAATATTTTAGGGCTCAAAACTTCTTTTTCTACATTTAATACTAGCAGAATCAAATATATATATATATTTTTTTGTGATTCAATAGCTAACAAAAATAGAAATTGCTTATAAATAATGGAAAATAATCAGAAAAGAAATTTTAGTTTTTGTTGACTAGATAAAGAAATACTAATTTTTACATTCTCTTTTCTCTTGATTTTCTGAATAAATTTAAAATTTTTATATTTTAAGTAACACTGACTTCATTCATGCTACTCATTGACACAATATCTGAGATCTTGATATACTGAGTTTAAAATTTAATGTTTGTCTCATTGCATAATGTATAACTCTGAGGTTCAAAAAATAAATAAGCAAGTAAGAATAGGATTGAGGCTTTAAAATTTAAAATTTCCCATTTTGTGTACTGTAGTAAAAGGGCCCCTGACATCGTTTACTATTGATGAATTAATTCTTGAATTGCCCAGTTCAACCTGTTGATCACTTCCAGGCTCCAGACCTGTACTATCTGATGCTTTGACAAGTGACCACACGTGACAATCAAAATTTTTATGGGAAAAGTAAACAGTGAATAGGTTTTATAGGATTGCGAAGACATAGAATAGAAATATATATTGGTTGTGTGTTGACAAATACATTAGAGAGAGATCAAGTGTTTATTGGAATTAATTTGATGTATCGTTTTACCTTTAAAATTTGACACTAAGAAATCAAAAATCATGAATAAGGAGCTTCAGTGGCATAATTGGCAAGCACATGGTACTTATAAAAATCATGTATGATCTTAGCATTTGAAGGTCATATTATATATCAAGTTAATCGTGCTATTTTGCATTACTTTCACTCATATTTTTGTTCTTGATTTATGGTTATGCTCATGCAACCCACAAATCCCTGCCTGCGTGCTGGCTTCTTTGCACTGTGAGGTTGTTCTCTGCTTTGTTCATCTTTGGATGAATGCATGCTGCATTTCGGTGTTGTGCTCTGACCATGGAATTTTACCCCTTAGAACTCTGTTCTAGTGAAGGCTGACACTCCAACAAAATTGACAGCGCTGTGCTCTCCCTGTGATGCCTGAGAGACGCAGTTCATTCCACTTGCTGTCAGCAGAGCACTGTCACGTCACCTCAAGAATCAAATCCTCTAGCATCATGGTGCTTTTTGATGACAGTGAAAGTAATGAGTCACTGTTTAGAATACAATCTTCCTAATGTCCTTACAAAGAAAATTCATCAGATGTTATTATATTTTAATTTTACCCTATATGCAAATTTAACTTAGACATGTATTCTTTTGAAAAGAAAAGAAGGTTAGTGTTCTGGGGAATTTTAGTAGCCCATGATTTTCGTACATCATTAAAGTCCAATAAAAATGTACTTTTAGTAAAAGGAGAAAGATCTATATGATCTGAAGAGAAACCAGAGTATAAAAAAAATGTGCTTTTAGGCTTTGAATTTGGAAGGTATCTAAAACATTATTTTTTCACTGAGAAATATTAAAGAATGTGACCCAGAGATATAATAGAAGGAAAAATATCAAGTTTGTTTTTTCTCCCTTTACCATTGGCTATTAGGATAATGGAAACTAAGTACATAAGAAACAATGAATAAACAGTATAGCATCTACAGAATCTTAGCACGATGATTTTGACCTATAATAAAATAAAGTTTTCACTTTTTAAAATATAATCCAATGCAATGAACCCAGGTTATAATCCCACAGTCAAGTAGGTCAGAAGCTCCCTAGTGTAATGTCATTCTGTTATGATGGTGTCATAGTACAATTTTTGTCTGTATAGAGCTGCAACATTAGTAAATTCTTTAGTCTGTGTTGCTTAGATATGATAAGAATAACAATGCTACATGTATCTTAATTTATACTTTATATTATGTCACAAGAGTGCCTCAAGACCACCTTTGTAACTGAATTGTTTTATGCTAGAGTAATGTCTATTCAGTAAGTAACTTTAAGAAATAAAGAGCATTGAGTTTTTTAAAACGTTCACTTTCTCAAGGGACATTCCTAGCAAAAGGAATTATGCATGATAATATCTAATATATTAGATATAACATAATTTAACAATATTTCAATAATTGCAACTTAATTTACAATTCATAGAAAACTTGATGACTAGTGTACATATAGTCTATAGATTACTCATAAGATTTAAATTTTAGGGGCTGGTGAAATAGCTCAGCAGCCCACAGTGCCTGCTTAGGCAGGTGTTTTTGTTGGAGTCAACTTTTCTAAGTAAATATATTTTTGATCTATTTATGTGTGTGTCAAGAAATAAAAGAATTACACACTAGAAAAAAATAGCTTAGGCAGATCTGGTGCCCCATGTCACACCAGCCCAGCCCTCAGGGTGGGCTAAGCCAGCCAAAGAAAAAAAATAAGATTTAAATTTTATCCTCTTATTTTGAAATTCTCAAATTCCCATAAAAACAAATTTAACAAACACTGCTTTTAAGAAAAACTGATTTCTATTTGACAATAAATGTACATGAAAGAGAAATCAACACAACTCTCCAGAGAAAAGGAAATAAATCTTAGCAGAAGATGATGTAGCACACAGCCAATGCACCCCAAGTCTTAAGTGTGCTCAGTTATGTCTCTCCCAAGAACTTGAAGGTGACATTATTTGAGTGATTGTCCATTTTTTTTCTGGTCAGTGGTTATCTGGAATCAAAGCAGAAATAGGATGGCAAAGGACATGTTAGTGGGAAAGGGACTCCTCCCACTCCACTCTGGAAGCAGAGAGGAGAGCAAAGAGCCTGGCCTGAGAATGGCCTTCCAGGTCACAAACCCAGTGACCCACTGTCATCCAGGGCCACCCTCCCGAAGCACACCTAGCTGCAGGACTCATTAATGGGTAAATGCTCTGATGGTCACCATGCCCCCACCATAAAATTATCATACCCATGCACATGTTGGAGGTCATTTTTAATCTAAACTATATTACTAGACAAACTATTAAAAATGATTAATTTTTAATTTAAGTTAATATGGAAGTATAAAAGTCCCTGAGTCTTTTGTTCCCAAGTTACAAGTTTTCCACACCCCAAAACATGCTTTTTGGATAAATGAATATAAAAACTTACTGCCAATCATTTGGCCACTTGCCTATGACAGAAAAGATAAGTGATGTTGTTATAAACATCTATGTACAGAAAAGAAGAGACAAATGTGTATTATTATAACAAATATTATAATAATCTAATATTATCATTATCATGATAGACATAAATACTGTGTTCCTTGATGATCTTAACTCTTATTTATCATTTGCTTCATTGTTTTATATTGTAGGCTCACTTCATTGTTTTATCTTGTATGTATCCTATTTTAATATCTCAGATTTGAACTTTGTACATTGAATTCATATTTGCTTAATACTTTCCTCTAGCTAGAAATAAATCAGCAAATCTGCGCTATTTGGTGGGTTTTATATCCTAGGTTAAAGTCCTGGTTATTCATGCTTATTTACACAGTCAGTTTTTGCCTCTTTTAAAAAAAATCTCTGCTGCCTCATGTTTGCGCAGTCACCTGTCATGGTCTCCACCTTGCTCCTGACTTTGAGCTCTTTCAACAATAAAGACAGCCTGTGATCCACTCGTCTGCCTCTGAGGCAGGAATGTTTCCTGTTCATATGTGGCTTCAGATTAGACAACATTTATGTTTCCTCTAACCACTTTTCTGTGGCTTAAACGAATAGCTCAAAGAGGCTATTGACATGGCACAATCCTAAATGCAGTATCAAATAATCACAACTACTGATGCTTGAAATCGGTTGTGAATTCAAATACTTTGGTCACTCTGCCTATTTTGTCACATACTTGGAGAGTAATGCATTCTCAAGAGGAGATGGTTTTTCCCCAATTGAGGCTGAGACCTTATAGCTGTCTCAGTTAATAGGGTTCCCAAGTCTACTTTTTCCTTCTCTGAGGGAAAGACACTAAAGGAACAAAGTTTACCATTGAAAATTACATCTCAGCTTTGTTTTGTAGTGATCAGGACAAGCACTATTCAAGATAAAGAGGAATGTAGCATAACAATGCCTTTCACAACATTTTAAGAGTAGTTGCCATAAAAAAAGAAAGAAAAGAGTAGTTGTCAATCAAGGCTCAGAAAGAAAAGAATACATTTAGCTCTGTATAAGTTGAATCTTCAGCTTGGGTACTAGTAGTGAGATGTGCCAAGTGGCATCTCTGGTCTCTTACCCTTGGGTTTCAAGTTCTCAGGAAAGCCTTCTGACTGACTTTAATCTGAGTCCCAGCCTTGAGGTTGCCTGCATAACAAAGGAGTATGGCTATGTCATACTGACATGGTTACTACCCCGGGCTGCTACACAATTTTGTGAAATTCATTCCATTTGAAAAATATGAGTATCCTTTACAAAATTTGTTTAGAATTTTTAAGAGTCCCCGAAGGTATTAAAGTATCAGGCATGGAGCTCTTCTGAGAGGGGCCCTGTGTAGCCCTCGGGGTTATATATCTGTGCAGCCAGACTTGAATACTGTAGAATCTGTTGAGATGTGTTGGGGGCGGGGGAAGAAGTTCCCAGAATAAGCAGCCGCTAGACAGAGAGAAAATAAAACCAAAAAAACCTGGTACACTATGCCTTATCATTCTTTTAAACAGAGGGAAAGGCTATTTCTGACATCAACGTTTTCTGTAATGTTGTATTGTACCTTAGAGTCAAATTCTGTAATATTTCAAAACTTTGATTAGCTTTTGAACTCTCCATCTGTACCATTCTAATATTCCATTTTCTTTAGTCCCAAGCACAGTGTTTCTTAAGGCATCTAATATCAACTAAGTTTTTATTTATTTCTAAATAGTTGCAGGCTAATATATATATAAGATAAAACAGAACAAAGAGTTACACTTGAAAAAGAAGAAAAAATAAACTCTAATTCTTATTAATTATGTACAAAGTTACATTTCATCATATAAAATCAGAATACAGTTTAAGAGAAAACAGTTTAAAGCATCTTTGAAACTTGGTGAAACTATGGATAGGGTCGATTAGTACAAAAAATGACATCAACTCAATTTTCCATTTTGGCAGTCATATAAAAAATTAGGGGCAAGGGCTGGCCAAATAGCTCAGCAGATTAAAGAACCTGCAAGCAGGCATGGGGTCAGAGGTTCTATCCCCGGACCTGCCATGCTGGTACTGCCCCTGGGGGCACGCTGAGATGGCAATTGAGACTGGGCATGGTGGCACATGCCTGTGATCCCAGCTCTTGGGAGACTGCAAACAGGCAGACTGCTATGAGTCTGATCTAGTAGTAGACCCTGTACACCTTGTAGATCCTTTCCTAAAATACACACACACACACACACAAAAAAAAAAATTTAGGAGCAAAATAGGAAAGTCCAGCACTAAATAACTATTAGTAATTGCCACTACCAAATACATACATAAAAATTATGAATGAAAGTATTAATTTTGTGACAAATTCACTGCTTACTTGTGAATTTATGTAGTCTTTATTGGACTGGTAACAATATTAATGGGAAGCAATAATTTCTTAAACAACATTTGTAAGTAAAGCTCAAAATAGAGAGCCATTCCAACCCAGATACGCTGATAGGAAAAAGTAAAAAATTTTCAAAGCAGTTTCAGTAAGGTCAAGATTTTTAATTTCTATCTAGACTGAAGCAAACAATGGTGTATTTGTAATATTTAAAATTTCAAGAATCCTATATTTACAATTAAGGCTTTGTTTTTAAACTAAAGAAACGAGAGTTCTCCATGTTTCAAATGTCGTACAAGTGGAATAGAGGTCTTAAAATATTACTTTTTACTGCTTGGGACAGAATTTGTAGCCTCTACAACTCAAAGCTCAAGTTCACCAAACCTGAAATGGCCTGTAGATCATTCAGTCAGATCAGTTGTCATGAACACAGCATCCTGGAAATATCAAATTGCTACATACAAGGACATTTCTAAACACTGTACCTTTATCTCACTGCAAACAGATAACTTACAGCGAGCCCGGCTCCATGGATTGTATTGATTTATATGCCGCTTAAATGTCTTCCCTACTTTCTAAATAATTTAGCAGTCAAATTTTTATTATTAAAAACTTTAATTTGTAATTTTTCATTACTGATGAATTTTCATTACCTTAACTTCATGTGTTTGTAGCTATTTCCTGTTCTTCATATTGTTTTCTCATGTCATCGCTTCTATGGGGGAACAATTATTTTTCCTTGATGACATAAGTTGATTTCTACAATATGTTTTGACATTTATATCTTAGTTTGCTGAATACCCTAGATACCTTAACTAGTACAGTGCTTGATAACAATCCTACTTTTGAGGTAGCCAAGTGTAGTTTTTCATATTGAGGGTTTTGCATTTCTGGTTCTATTGAGGAACAGCTTCCCCACTCAAAAGTCCCGAAGATAATCTACACTTTCCTCATTTTAAGCTGTAGCTTTTCACATGTAGGTCTTTCAGTCCATCTGGAGAGCACCTTTATATAGCATGAAGCACAGCGTGTATAGAATGTCCTGCTTACTGTTGAGTCAGTTTTGCAAATACATGTACTAAACTATCCATCTGCGTCCTGCGAGTATTTTCAGCCACTTTATCACATATCAAATCTTTATGTATATTTGGACATGTTTTCAGGTCTCTGTTCTCACCCACTGACCAGTACGTGTGGTCATGCTGCACCAGCAACCACGGGGTTTATGTTATTACAGTTTTTTGACCTGACTTAATGTCTGGTAAAACAACTCCTGTGTTCATCTTTTTCAAAACCTGAGTTGTCACATATAGTTTAAAAAGAGTCTCTCAGATCTTTAATTCAACTTTTCAGAATATAATATCTCAATTCCATTTAAAATTAAATCTTGACCTAAGAATGCTTTTACTATTCAGAGATACCTTTCTCATACTCTTGATGTGAAGATGGTGATTCTGTAGTGATAATCCTGTTATGAACTTTTCGATTCTTTCTTTGCAGAAGAAAAGAGGTAAGTTTAGCTCGTAGGGGCTTGGAAGTACAACAGAAGGGGCTGGCTCAGCTGTCCCCCTTTCCCTGCACAGAGGAAGGTGCCCGTAGAGAGCAGCTGGTGTGCTGCTTCCTGCGCTTATCCAGTCTGGACTGGCGCTATCATTCAGAAGACAGATGTGTTCAGTAATGTTAGCTTCTGCTCAATGACTTTTTGTCTTATTTATCAGAGCTTGATTGAAGGAGAGGCTGCTATTTATTGATTTCCTTTCCAAACCAGTAATTTTTGGTGCACTGACAGAGGACACTGAGAAATGAGAGAGGGGAATTTCGAACAGAAGTAACACAAGGGAGCATTCCAGTGGGATCAGACTGGACCTTTAGGAGATTATCAAGGTCACTGTGCTTTGGTGACTTTTAGAGGCTATGTTACGAAGACAGGGTTTCATTGTTGTGTGGTGGCAAACACAACAACATTGTGTGTTTTAACCACATACTCTAAATGGCCACAATCAGTGAATACGGAGGGTGCCTGAAGTTATGAGGGCTTTGTGTACAGATAATTTCGATTTTGATAGACCTTGTTGGTCCTTGGAAAAGCAATGTAGGTGGTTTCAACAAACACCAGCTATGCAATCTTTGGCCGTGACACACTGAGTAAGGTCACAGCTGAGGGAAGTGGAAGTTCTCTCAGAACTTTTCTTCAGCAGTAAGAGCAGAAGTCAGTATTGCATTGTAAGCAAGGCTTATTTTGACATTAATAAGGTAGAAAAATACAAGTGATTTCATTGGGATTTTCTTTTCTCTTTCTTATCAGCCAAGTCTAGAAGTGGGGTGTCAAATTTCTTATGTAGCTGATTTCTGCATGCTTTGTTCCAATTTTTTGCTTCATTTCAGGAGTTAATACATAATTTAATAAGAAATAAAATTCTTGCATCAAAGAAACATTTATATATTTTATCTCAGTGATCATTCAGGGGATAAAAATGAACTCCAGACCAGTAGAAGAAGAGGGACAGTTAAAATGCAGTATTGGATGGCTCAAAAGAATAGTACATGAAGTGAATATGTTGTTACCTTTTTCATTCAGTTATATGTATTTTGGTTTCAAGAAGATCTTAGCAGGGCAGGCAAGATAGCTCAGCAGACTAAACACTTGCTTTGGCAAGTGCAGGAACCAGAGTTTGATCCCTGATCCCACATTTTGCACCAGCCCTGCCCCCTGGCATGCTGAGCAGGTGAAGGAGTATGGGCCTGGTGGTGCATGCCTATAATCCCAGCCCTTGGAAGGCTGAAAACAGGAGTGGAGCTACAAGCGGAGCTGTGTAATGAGATGCTCTTGGCAAGATTCAACAAAAAGAGAAAATCTCAGACAAGGATCAAAGAAGCTAAAGGCAAAAATAACCAGGTAACTACTGCTACAGAGGAAAGACTTCAAAAGACCATTAACAGATGAGTGGATGAAGAAAATGTGGTCTCTGTGCAGATCTTCAACACATCTGTAGGAAAGTTGACACACCTGGAATATGTAACGTTGAGTGAAATAGGTCAAATGTGCAAGCTTAAATACACATGGAGGCTCTTATTGAATCAAAGCAAAGTAAAAACAAAGGGCATAATAAAAGATGCATAGAAATAAACCAGGGATGGATCTCCTGAAAACAGAAAGGGGTCCATAGACCCAGGCCAAGGGAAGATCAGAGAGGAAGAGGAAGTAGGAGTTAAGGTACACCATAAACATGGACTTAGTAACTTGATGAATGGAGGCATTTAAACGGAGCTAAGAATAATAACAAGGATGAAAATTGGAATGGAGATTTAGGAGTGAAAGGATGAAGTGGAGGGAAGAGGATATGATAGAAAAAGCAGAATTATGCATAGGTGTCTATCTCCAAGATGAGCGGAAGCTTCAGGTACTGCAAACATGTAGTAGTAAAAGAAAATAATAAAAAAGACAGATGGAAGGAGGGGAAAGATATATTTAGGTATATATGCAAACTAGTTTTGGATAATTGTATTGTTGATTTCTGCTGGTCTTTTGAAAGGAGCAGTTAATGTTATTTTTTTTCTTTTATTTTTACTCTGATTTTTATTTTCTTCTTTTGAATTTTGTATAACTTCTTTGTTTTTTTTTCCCTGTAAACTAATCTTACACTTTTCTATCTGGCAATCTGAACAACTAATTTGAAGATAACATCATATCACATAATACAGCAAATATTGAATTCCTATTACTTTGGTTAGTGAAATCTTGCATTGTTTCCAATGCTGTTTTTATCACTACCTTCTATTCTATAAAAATAAAAAAATAATAAAAAATTTTAAAAAAGCTAACAACAAAAGCAGTCTTCAGTCACAAAGCAGTGTACAGTTTTTTATTCTGATTTTAAAATAGAAATTCAAAATGGGCAAGATTGCATTTTCATGCATCTATCTACTCCCTCGAAGAAACTGACTCAGAGCCCATTCTGTGGGTCTCACGACTTCTGCTGCTCTAGCAGAGGGTGGCAATGCAGCTTCTGTCATGGTGGTGAAAAGGGGGGTAATATCTTTTCATGTCTAAGGCAGAAGAGAGAAAACGGTAGCAATTAGCACTGCCCTTTCCAGGTATATTCCTAGACTATGTGTGGATAAATAAACTGTCTAGCTCCTCAGCTTTGCCCTGTTTCCCCTCTATCAGGAACCAGAAAGTTCATCTTCCTATGAGTTTCTCATCAATGTAATATTTCGACGGTGTGTGAACTCTGTTTCCCCAGTTTTCCCTGCTCATCCAGATCACTGAGCGTCATTTCAGCATATTCACACATGCGCAATAACAGTGTCAGCTCTTACTTTTCTTCTCTGGATTCTTTATTTTTTAGTATTTTTTTTTCTAAATTCTTTAGGATTTGGATAAAACATGGTATGCTTATTCCTCTCTCTCTCTCTCTCTCTCTCTCTCTCTCTCTCTCTCTCTTTTCATTCTTTCTTTCACACAGGGTCTTACTACACAGCACGGACTCATAGTGATCCTCCTGATTTCTACCCCTCCAGTGCTGGAATTACTGGTGCGCACCACCACCGAGGGCCAGGACGGCGTGGCATACAGTACCAGGGATCGAACCCTGGTCCCTGCACTTACCTAAGCAATCACTTAGTCCGCTGAGCTCTCTTGTCAGCCCTACAGTGTGCTTATTTGGAAATGGCTGTATCGTTTGTTTTTTTGGTCTCAAGGTCAGTTTATATATATTTTGGTTTCAAGAATTCTTTGTCTATTTCGATACTCGAGGGCAATCATTTCTTAGCTTCTTAATTAAAAACAGTTCTAAAACATTTCTTAATCTGTTCCCTAAATTCTATCAAATTAATTTTCAAACCCTGAACATTTAAGTTGAGTATTCAAAGATTCTCTATTGTTGACATTTTCTATCCATTTTATCCAACGATAGGAGCTCTACGCACACCCAGCGTCAGTAGTGAGGGTGTGTGCATTGCCTTTGCTCCTGTTGTTTCTTCATTTCAAGAAACTGAATCTACTTTCCTGGACCAAATATCTGACCCTGGAGATTTGCGTGATATCTTTGTAGCCTCACATGAGAATATCAGAGAACAATTCAGTTTATCTCTGGCTTTATAACAGCATCAACAATATCAGAAAATAAGCCCCATAACCTCCTATTTTTCCTGTTTCCATTCCATTCCCCAATATAAGAATATTGTGGAGTTGCAAAAGTTCTGCTTCTTTCCTTGCTACCACCCACTGATTGTGCTCAAATTTTAATTGTTATGATTATAAAAGATGGCACAAAGCAGGAGCACAGTGACAAGAGCAGTGACCATGGCTGTTTCCAAAAGCAGCACCAGTGAGGCAGAGACGTTTTTCAAGAATGGATGGAGAAAAGCTCATGTAATCTTCCTTCATGGTAAATTGTATGTTTCATTTCCAACAGCATAGTGTAAGTGGACATGAATTATGTCCTCAGTCTTTGAGGACTGGATTGTTGTTCATAGGCAACAGTGTACCAATTAGTAGAAATTTCTTCTATGTTCTACTAGTAGCTATTGTTTAATCCCTTTTACTTGTTTTGTCATCATAAGTCTTTTAAGAAGAGTCTACAAAACTATTGCTGTTCATGGTTCAATTTTTATTTTAGAATCTAACATTTATTTATTTCTAACTAAACTGAAAATCCATTGTACTACAACATAACACAAAATAAATTTATTCCTTAAGGAAATTAGTTACGTCAACTATCGATATCTAATAATTAGGTGAATTTTTGTCTAAAATATAAAGCAAGAGTAAGAGCAGAAATAAAATGAATTCAGAGTCAAAGCAGTCGAAGTTACTGAGCTTGCTGTTAACAAATTGGGCTCTTAGAGATACTGCTGTCTTATTAGACTGAGTCAGAATGCTTTCTAGGTGGAGCTAAAATTTTTATGTCTCTTCTCTCAAGAGTCGGGAAGCCATTACTTCAATCAAATATTTATACAAAATCTCATTGAGCAGCTTGGGATCTAAGCAAATGGCTGTCTATGATGATGAAAGAAATTAACTTTGCTGTACCAGGAAACATAACTTGTCAATGTTAGCACTAAAAAGAGCATGGAGACAATTCTTAAAAAGCATCAGAGTAGCAGCCCTCAAGCCTCGGAGCTGTGGTCTCAGAGAAGTTTCCTTTGCTGAACATTTCTTCATGCTGTGATGAAAATGGGAGTTGGCTTTGGGTTGTTTAAAACGTCCACAAGTCTGTTGCTAGCAAACATTACTAAGGATAGATCACCTGCTTGTTTTTCCTGGTTTTCAGGAAAACCCTTTATACCTAGCTCACCTGGAAGAGTGACACCAGGAGGGACAAGGAGCTAAAGCACAGTACAACCAGCAGAAGAAAAGAGCAGTGAAAAATAATATAGTGTTGTTCTTAACCAGGAGAGAAAATTACTGCAGCTGCAACCAAAGTGCAGTGGTGGCTCTGTGACTGTCAAAAGAACATTGTTTGTACTGCTCTGTGCTATCATAGCAATGCCCAAGTTTCACACAGTGTGAGGACTAGTGGTGTTTTCCTTTCATCACTATGGAAGATATCTCCTTTATACTCAGTCCATTTAAAGATGGCAGGGGTTCCATTTTTTCCTTTAGTTTTATAAATACATTTGGCACATGATATCGTTTGCATTTTCAACTTGCAACATATACAATAAAAAAAAAACTCTACTAGCTTTGGCTTAACTCATTTGCTTCATCATTGAGCCTTTAAAACAGCAATGGAATTATGCACTAGACACAACAATGAATGGAATGCACAATTAAAGTAATGCTACAGGAGTAATAGATGGAAGGGAGTATAGGGCTTAAGGAAAGGAACTGACATGAGGGAAAACTACCATGCACCAAGCAGTTTCCGAGGAGTTTTATTTATCATTAACAACTATTTCTTATTTTGATTTTAGAGAATTGCTCAAGGTCACATGTCTTACCGTTTGTTGTGGAATACACATCCATTCTGATAGCCAGAAAGGGAAAGAGAAACAACTTGTTACTCAATAAGAAATCAATCTTAGGAACTTTAAATATTAAACAATAAAAATGTGCTATGGATCATAAAGAAAAGAACAGCCAAGAAATTTAGAGCAAATAATGTAATGAATCATTAAGAAAAAATATGCTGACTCACAAGAGAGACCAGAGAGAAACCAGAGAAGGAGCTTCCTTCATCATCAGAGTGTATGTAATAAAGATCAGCATGAGACTGAAGGGGAGAGCTCTATAATTGCAATACTATAAAGTTGATAAAGCTCTATTTCTTACTTATTTGCATAATTATCTTTATCATTTTATCATTTGAATAGGAAGAGAGATGTCTGCTGATGGGCTTGGACACTGGAAGAAGTAAAGCCCACGTCACATTCCCCTCTTCCTACCACGGGAGCTGATAGTGGAAGCGGTTAAAGAGAGCCCCATCTCTGCTGAGACAATGTCCCAGCTTCAATTAGAGTACAATAAATGGATGACTGCATTGCTGACTCCTTTTTGGAATAACAGAGCCTTGCAGTCAGTAGGGAAATTAAAAAGCCACAAGTGGATGAGCAAAATCTGCAAAGCCTCTGATGCAAGCTTGCCCAACCCCTGACTGAGCTTAGGTTCCCATTTCATGAGCATGCTTCTGGGTGTGTTAGAGCCCAATAGGTTTCTATGGTTACAGTTGCCTGCAATAACCCTAATTAATCAGCTACTGACGCATTTGTAGATTGCTACAATGCCCTGCACTTAACTATTTTGTTTGTTTGTTTTAACATTCCCTGGGTGGAAACAGGGGAGTGCTGCTGTGGCAAACTCAGGAATGTATTGGAGTGGGAGTCACACAATGCAAGTTCTGGCTATGTCCTTGCAAAACCAAGTCACATGTTATGGCTCAGTGAGGCTGTAATCCATGTCCTACAATCCCTATCCAATTATTCTTTTATTTTCTCAAGAAGTTTATATAGAAGGGGCTGTGAGATAGCTTGGCAGCCTAAGCAGTCTCCTTGCAAACTTGAGGACCCAGGTTTGATCCATGGCACCACATGCTGGAAAACAGTGCTGGGCTGGCCACTGAAACTGGGCATGGTGGCACTTGCCTATACTTCCAGCACTGAGGAGACTGAGACAAGAGGATCACTACGAGTCTAAGCTGCATAGGGAGACCCTATACCAAATGAATAAGCAAATAAAATAGTTTTAAAAAAGAAATTTATGTATAAAAGTTTGTATTATGTCAAACATTTTAGTAGCCACTAATTAAAGGATCTTGAAGACCAGGAACCAGATAAGTCAATGTTGGACACAATTCTAAGTGTTATTATGAGAAATCCTTCAAGTCTATTTCATACATTATGGCTTTTTGCCCACCGTTGTCCTAATCAACTGTCCTTGCATAAGATTTTCAATACAAATTTCTTTATTTCCGTGTAGTATTTATAACTAGATAATTTCCCATATGAAACCTACCTAGTGCCAAAGCTTAAGAGATTAGAGTCTTATACCAAACTAATATCTAATTTTGAAACCACATCCCAGAGGAAAGACAGCCTCTTTAGCAAGTGTTCCTGGAATATTGGTTAAACACACAGACAAATGAATCTAGATCCATATATACCACCATGTACCAAAATAAAACCAAAATGGATCAAAGACATATATATATTAAAACAGAAATACTTTATCCTCTGGAAGGTAATATGGGTAAGACTCTTAAGACATAAGCACAGGTAAAGTATTTCCAAACAGAACCCCAATCACCCAAGAAGTATCAAGAATAAACAACTACAATGATATCAAGTTTTATTTCCTGTATAGCAAAGGAAACAATCAACAGGGAAAAGAAAGTCTGCACAACAGGAAACCTTTTTGCCAGTTCCTTTTCAGACAGACATCTAATATCTTTAATATATAATGAACTTAAAAAAAAATCAGCCCTAAAATAAAACATTTACTCAAAACATGGGTAACTAAAATAAATAGATACTTCTCAGAAGACATAGCACAAATGGCCAATAAATACATTTTTAAAAAGCTCAGACTTGTCTGGCCATCTGAGAAATGCACATGAAAACACAGTAAGATTCCATCTTTCAGACGGAATGGCTATCATCAAGAAATCAGACACTAACAAAGGCTGCAGAGGGTGGGGAAAATAAAAACTACCATAATCACTATGAAAATCAATTTAAAAATTCTTCAAAAACTAAACTTAAAAATTTCATTCGACCACCCCATTCCCATTCTAGGTATCTTCCTGAAATTGATAAAGCCATCATATTAAATCTTGGAGGTGGCCTATGTACCTATCAACTGATGCATAGATGAAGCATTCTGTCATAAAGGAAAATGAACTTGAGTCATTTCTGGGAAAACACATGCACCTTTGGATCAAACTGTTAAGTGAAAAAAAGTCAGACACATATCACACAACTTCCCTGATACCCAAAACTGAAAGTATAAACAATTTAAACAATAAATGAGATTGAACTTGTGTACATGACAAGGAGACCAAGAGGTGGGAGGAGAATGGAGGAAGAGGAAAGAAAAGAGGATAAAAGGAAGAAGACACGGAGTGTACGTGTACCTGCTTCCCAAGATGAATGTATTATGTTCTGCAATGCTACAAAAATAAAAAAATGAAAAAAAAGAAAAATACTTAAAGTACTATCCAACATGAAAGAAAAAGAACCAGGTACTTCAGATGAAAGGTAAAAGAAGAAGCAACAGCAGCATGGAGAATAATAAATGCTTAATATTTTCATAGTAATTTTCCATGCTTAAATGATCTTTGATACAAGCTCTTCATACTATTATTATAGAGACTACTATAATAGTAGTCTTCAAACAACAGGTAAGAAATGCTAGTGCTGCAAGGTTTTAGTCACATATAGATCCACAATTCAAGTTTAGTATGTTTCCCACTACAGCACATTTGGATGAACACAATAAAAGTATAGTTAAGAGTGACAGAAACTGTGACCTGGGATATAGACTCACTATAGTAGTGCTCATTTGCCTTGCATGAGGTATTTCCTGGGTGTCTGGACATTTAGCATTAAAAAAAGAAATTTCTCAGGAACCCAGGATGTTGGTAACAGTGACAAGGCAAGGTGGAACTATAATGTGTCTGTACTCTACGACCAAACCCAGTCATCTAATTCTAATAAAATCGGAATGTGGTCCTCACTGAAAGGCAAGAAAATAATGAACCTAGACAACCTGTGATGGCTCAAACCACCAAGATGAAAGCCTAACAGAAACCATAAGAGTAACCTCTTCCATAAAGAGGAAGTTCACAGAGGAATCACGGTCAACTTCACTAAAAGTATTTCCAGGCATAATTGGCAAAGAGACTGAATAGTTGTAGAACTTTAGAACACAGATACAGCAAGACACCATGAAGTCCAGATTCTTACGCTTAGTAAGGAAAATTGATCATACCAACAGTTATTTGATTGTTAATCTGGTGAATACTTCTGGTCTGATCTTTTCTCTTCAGATATGTAAAAGAAAAAGGCAAAATGTTAGTCTTTGTAATTTTGTAACAGTAGTATAGCTCCTTTTTTGAATTCTCCAAATGAATTGCATTGTGAAAATTTGTATTGCTAATTTCATGTTATGTATTATGTGAAAGATTCTCCTTGAATGGAATTTATAAAATGGAATTGATTTCTTAAGTCAGAAACAAAATTCTAATTTTAAACACAGATTTAGAATTGTATCTATCTGATAATCATATTCTTTAATTTTTCCAAATTAATACAAATTGGAGAATTTTCTCCTTTAAATCAAAAACTTGGCCTTTAAAAATTTAAATGCAAATCATTTGTAATTTTTAAAAAAAATTTAGGATGTTTTCTATAATATTTCAAGTAAATATGAGAAAACTATTTTTGGATGGAACACCAGACAGGTATAACAAAAAGCAATTGATAGCACAAATACCTTTTTAAAACAATCTTTCTTCCTGTCTTTCTGTCTGCCTATCTGTCTTTCTTCTTTTTTCTTATGTTCTTATTTTAGTACGATACAAAAATATTTTATAGTATAATGTACATAAATAATTCTAACCTGTTTCATATACTAGATACAAACTGCCAACAAAACATGAATTTTAAGAATAGAATTCCATATGCTACTCTGCCACTGACTTTTCATCTAGATATTCCATGGTCTTGGTATTTTTCTAGCTAGCTAATTCACTTCTTATACACTGTTATGGTTTGTGTCTAGTTGTCCCCTCAAAGCCTCATGCAGTCATGGTGCCAGGACTTCTACAGTTTGTAATTGACTCATGATCCACTGGAATTATGGGTAATCAAGGCTGGGATTATACATCTTAGCACTGCTGGGATTGTGGGTGTGAGTACTTCCCCTAGCCTGGGGCTGAGAGCCTGAATGCAACTTAAGAGAGACAGACTTCTCTGTTGCCATTGTTGCTGCTACTCCTCCATTTTGATCATGCTCTCTGCTGCCGCCATGAGCTGCTGCCTCTGCCATGTGCCAGTCTGCCTTGTGGCCAGCCGAGTATAGACTGAAACCTCCAGTGACTGTGAGCTAAATGTACCTTTCCTTCCTTCACTTTGGGTGTCAGGTATTTTGTCCCAGCAACAAGAATAACTGAGACATACAGTAACACATACTTAAATAAAATAGTAAGTTATGCTTAAATCAGTTTGAAAGAATAAATTGACTCAAATATTGTTTATATAATGTACTATATGCTCATTTTAGAATAGTTTTTATAATTCAGCTAAAATGGGTCATGACCAGTAAGGGATACAATCTTTAACTTGAGCCAAACTTTCTGCCAGTGTTTGCAAGAAGATATTAACATGCCCTCTTGCTTCAGCAGTTCATGTTGTCACTGGACACATTAAAGAGTGAGCAAAGAGGCAGGGTGTATTCAGTTAAAAGCACATGGGCTATGGAGGTAGCTCAGCAGCCTAAGCACCTGCTTAGACGAACACAGGGCCTCAGGTTGGATCCCCAGTACCACATGTCATGCCGGCCCTATCCCAGGTGTGCCAGGCAGCCTCTGAGACAGGTGTTGTGGTGCACACCTGTAATCCTAGTGCTGGGGAGGCTGAGACAGGAGGACCATTATGAGTCTCACCTGTATAATGAGACCCTGTGCCAAACACATAATAAAAAAAACTTTAAAAGCACATATATGAAAAGAAATTAAGAGTAATCAATGTTTTGAAGAGAAGCAAAGTTTCATGACTAAATAATACTCAAACATCTCTGAAAGCAGCATTTTAATAATTTACTTCTTTAGGGAGATGTGGTATTTGGAATTTTGTCTTTCTAAAAATCAAAGACAAGAACAACCAGTAAAGGTCCTTTGCTGGATACAAAGTAAGCATTATGTAAATTGAATTAGTTTTTGTTTCCCTTGATCTCTTATAAAACAAGACAACCATAACACAAAAATGTCAGTGACAAATCTGTTTCAAGCATTTGTTAAATTTTATGTATTGTGGGTTTATTACACCTAAACCCTATGCTTATATCCATACAATATTCATTTCCTCTCCTTTGTTTATTTCAGCTTTATTTCATTTATTTTCATTAGTGTTTGTTGGAGAGGGATGCTTTAAGGCACTTTAATTACTCGATTAACTAATTTTCAACTGTCAAAGACAAAACCGAAAATATTGACCTATTAAATAAAACAGCCTTAGCTGCACACTCTGTAATAGTCACTGTGTCCCATATATTAGAAATTTTGTATTCTCTGCAAAACTGAAAGTTATGTACCTAGAATTGTGAGAGGCATGCTGGCAAATCTGGTTTATAACAAATATCTTTCCACTGTGTGAACAGAAACTGCATTAAAGTGAGCCTTTGTTTTTGAAGAATGCTTACGTAGCTTTCAAAACGTCTAGCTCTTAAGCTGTCCTAGTTTTGCTGACAGAAGGGGGATTCACATTACAAATATGAGAAAGAAACAAAGGGCCCAAAGACTGCAGTAGCACTAATGAAGAGTTTAAGCTGGCTTTTCTTCTGACCTAAACTTCTGTCTTGCCGCGTGTGGGAGCAAGGAGGAGGGTAAGGAGGCAGGAAAGCCGGCACAGGGCGCTGAAGCCCGGGCCCTTCTCTGGTGCAGCTCTTCCTCAAGAGTGATGAAGGAGAAACAGCTGTGTCGAGGAAGCACAGCCCATTGAATACTTCCCGATATAAATGCTAAAAAGCCAAGAAAACATTCAGAGAGACGTACACGAAAATATTCAAATATGTATGGGCACTCCATTGTCATTCAACTAACTTAGGTGCTTGAACTTGACAACACAATCCAACACAGTCCAGCATTCCACAACAATAGTGAGTTGTTCAAAGAAGTTGTCGACCATAGCCATTTACAGCTCAGCTTAATATTATGGCCTCACGATGTATACTTCATTTTTATACTTTTCTGCTGGATGGTTAAGACCTAGATAGAGCAAGACTTATATACCAACACATGTACTTTATGCTTCTTATGAGGTCAGTGAAGTCCCCTCAGGGTTTATCTTGTAGTGCTGCACATTGTTCTGTAGTTCCTTTGTCTGTGTCATCCACGTGGATGAGTCACGGCCAATGCTTGACCAGTTTGCTCTCTGTGAGAGCCTGAGAGAAAGTTTTCTCTTCATGTGACTCTCCCCAGGCACAGGAGATATTACATATTACATTTATGTAATATTTTATTACATAATATGTGTACAGAGTCTACCGGGTCTCACTAAATCGATTGGACTCAGAGTAATCCTCCTGTTTTCAGTCTCCCAAGGGCTGGGATTACAGGCACATATCATCACAGCCAGTCTCAATTGCCCTCTCAAGCATGCCCCAGAGGTGGGGCTGGCACTGCACATCCAGAATGGAACACAGGTCCCTTTGTCTTCCTAAGCAGGAGCTTTAATTCACTGAGTTATTTAGCCAGCCCTCAAGAGTGCTTTAGAAAGCAGGTGTATATGAAAATATTCATCTCAGAATTCTTGCAAAACACTATTCATAAAATAATTTTACTTGGAGAAGTTTACCAAAATGTAACTATATTCCTCAAAGCTATATAATTATAAATTAACACATTGCAATTTCAAAATTCAGAGTGTCTTGGATCTTTTGCAATGTGACAAAGTTTCATCTGCCTCAAATGTTTTTATAAACATAGTAGCAAATAACTAAACCTCAAATTCATTCATGAAGCAGTAATTCTGATTTACTTATCAGAAATGCAAGAGTTGACTAGTTAGTGTGAAAGTTTACTTTTCTAAAAGGAATTAAAATTAAAAAAATCTGAAAAAAGTATAAGTACTATATGTCTACATTTCTTCTTTTAATTTGTAGGAAACAATTATACAGAAAAATGTCACTCATTAGTATAAAGAAACACAAGGTTTACCTCTAGTTTTGTCCCTAAGTTTTCTGTGTGCCCATAAGCAAATCACTTTTTGTACAGTATTGTTTATTCTCACCATCGTTATGTTCCTATGCAATGATATAAAAATAAGAGAAAAATAATCCCCCCCTAAGTTATTTTGTTTGTTGTTTTTTTCTGTTTTTGTTTTTGCCGGCAAACTCAGCAAGCATTAATTCTGTAGAAAGAACTGTGTTAGCTTACACAGTGATTAAGAACACTTTTAGGTGGGGCACAGAGGTGGCTTGGCAGTCTAAGCACCTGTCTGGCAAGTACAAGAACCTGGGTTGGGTCCCCGGTACAGCATGTCATATACACCATATCAGCCACTGAAACCAGGCGTGGTGGCACACTCCTGTAATTCCAGTGCTGGGGAGGCTGAGACAGGAAGATCATTATAAGAAGTCCAAGCTTCATAGTGACACAGAGAAAGAGAGACAGAGAGACAGAGAGAGAGAGAGAGAGAGAGAGAGAGAGAGAGAGAGAGAGAGAGAGAGAAAAGAAAGAAGGAAGGAAGGAAGGAAGGAAGGAAGGAAGGAAGGAAGGAAGGAAGAAAGAAAGAAAGAAAGAAAGAAAGAAAGAAAGAAAGAAAGAAAGAAAGAAAGAAAGAAAGAAAGAAAGAAAGAAAGAAAAAGAAAAGAAAGAAAGAAAAGAAAAGATGAATGCTTTTAGGAATCTGGAAATGCAGAAGAAATCACAGGGGAATTTAAACAATGTTCAAACTGACTGTTTAGTTACAAATAACTAAAAACCAAGCTAATAGCTTTTTTTAAAAAGTGCTCAAATGTGTTCATGTATGCTACTTATATGAACAATAACAAAGACTTAAAAATATATAATTTATTGTTATCTCTTAGTTCAGAACAGATTATCTGTTACTCTTAAAGTCCTCCTCATCTTCTCTTCTCCAAAGTAAATTAGTAGAATCACAAAATCATTCATTTGTGTGATTCTTTTCCCACCATTTAGAAGATAGGCCTACTTGGGACCTTAAATAATATGTTAAAGAGTTATTATGACCCATTACA
The DNA here is from genome assembly GCA_004027165.1 of Ctenomys sociabilis. Lineage (NCBI taxonomy): Eukaryota > Metazoa > Chordata > Mammalia > Rodentia > Ctenomyidae > Ctenomys > Ctenomys sociabilis. The sequence goes on along the minus strand of PVKA01001623.1, from coordinate 86,580 downwards.
TGGATAATATTACAATGAGACTCTCCACCCACTTGAGGAACTGTGATTTACTACAGTATTATGTTTGCAAGGCTGTGGGAGGAACACATGATTACCACAAGCATGCTTAATTAGCTAGCAACATTCTCAGAGGCCTAAGGAGTCAAGCTCATGAAAAGCAATGTTGTAAACAATACTGTAATTAAAGTACATTCGAGTTTAATAAACCTTAATTGACAGCAAGAGACTAAAATGATACAATGACTATTTCTGAAATCTATCTCCTTTCCATTACCTGCTTTGAAAATCTAGAAGATATAGTCAAGAATTCTGGAGAACTTGGTGATATTAGGAGATGAAGCAGCTACAGTTCCATGACCCAAGTATTAGGTGAGGTAGAATTACTGAAGTAAAACTGAAACACTGTCTAAAAGATCAGAAAAGAGGATCTGTCTAAGGATATTTTTTTAGGAACAGCCAGTTCACATTGGCACTACTCCACCTTTCATCAAGTGCTTCAGTAAATTCAATCTTGTGAATAACTAACATTCGCCACATTACTATCCTGCCAGAAACACTTTCTGGGGTCAAAGATAACTCGGCAGGAAAGCCTTCCTCCAGTTTCATTTCATCTCTAATGATTCCAAGCTCTCCTGGCCATATCCTAATTAGCACACAAGGACTGAAAGAGTAAGAGGCCAAGATTTCAGTAGGAAATAAAACAGTTGTTCCTTCTAGGTGACTTAATGTTTTAAAACCTACTTCTTTTGATCATTTTCCTTCCTTAAACCTCACCATTTTTCCAACCAAGCCATCTTATTTTACTGCAGAATATAAATGACAACCAAATTTGGCTTCAGGAAAAATGATGACTAAAGCACTCCTAATTATTTTTTAATTGAAACTCCACTGTATTATCTTTTTCTAAAGAAACAAATAATAAAGACAGGGAGGGTGACACAGATGGGTGCACACACACATAAACACACACTCAGAAAATGGCACACATAACTCTGGAGGTTGGGAAGTCAAATGATCTGAAATTTGTAAGCAAGAAAGTAAGGAAAGCCAGCAGTATATTTCGAGGTGAAGTCCAAAGGTCTGAGAGGTAAGCAATAGCACAAAATCAGGTGAATCAAGGGTAGAATCCAGTGGAAGAACAGAAGACTGGTATTCTAGATCAAGGCAAAAAATTGTGGTGGGGGGGACTCTTTTTTTCTATCTTTTATTCTACTCAGATTCTCAACAGTCTCTGGATAATACCCACCTACACCAGAGGAAGTCTAATTTGCTGAGGCCACAGACATTTACAGGTATGCTTTGAAATAAGGTTTAACCTGATCATCCACAGTTATAGTCAAATTGACAAACAAATTTGACCATGACAAACGCTGACTTGTAAAGATGCACAGCCAGCTTCAAGATGTCAGATTGCTGAAAACTTCAATAACCATAAATACTGACAGTTCCCCAGACCTAAAATACAACACATAGAGCAGCTGAAGTTTTATCTGTGAATAAAATCAATTGTCAAGAGAGTCAAAAACAGTAAGTTCTAGACTTGACTGAATATTAATATTACTTTATGATTAAAAAGTCTATAGAACCTCAGGCACCACCTAGGCCAAGTAAGCTGTAAGTTCCAAGGCAGTTTTGAACATCAGTACTATTTTTCTCAGGAAATGTTTCTATATTCCTTGAAACTTTAATGTTTGGTAACCCTTCAGAGCCCGGATTATGAAACTGGAATTCTTTTCTGATGACTTATCCTTTAGGAATTCAAATATTTAAAAATTATGTTAGAGGTAAATGATAAACAAAAACCTAGGATACAAATGGTTTAAGTAAGTGGGAAATTAGAATACTGAAAGTAAAATATAACAAATTTGCTTGAAAACGTAAGTAGTGATCCTGAAGGACCCAAAGTTCAGGCCTAGCATGGTACTGTTCAGCAGAATTCCCTGCAAAGAGGCTAGAGGCAACACCCACCGAGCTGATTCAGGAGCAGAACATCTTGCCAGTGTGACACAAAGGGTTCACCTGCAAGGCTGTAGCAGGAAGAAGTGGAGCACAGCAGCCAGACCCAAGCCACACCCACCTGGAGTACTCTGAACTTCATAGATCCGGATCTGATGCTAATGTAATAACTCCGTCTAAGCTCTACAACAAAGGTCAAAAGTCAGTGGTATACAAAATGACAAAGAGAAGGAACAAAAAGCAGTCTCAGCTCTGAGTCCACCCAGTACAAATGCACAAGACATTAGCGTAGAGGAAACTGGAAATCACGCATTTGCAATCTCTAAAATAATAGCGTCAGAAGTAAAGAAACAACTGCAGAAAGGTATAGAAGAGATCAGATCAGAAATAATTTCTGAAGTAAAAAATGTAGTGATAGCTATAATCAAAGAAGTACTAAGTGCTTCTAAAGAATACACTGATAAAAACAGAGCAGAATATAGAAATGATGGAACCCCTGAATAACAAACACAGGAAAGAAAGAATACAAAATAGATCCAAAGTGATATACAAGACATTAAAACCTCAATCTCAAGGTAGCAAATCCCTTTGAGTGAAAGTGAAAATAGACTCTCTGATCTTAAAGACACCATGAGCTAGTGAAAAAGTAAGCAAAGATCTCTTAAAAACAACTAGGATGCAAGAAAAAATAATTCAACTCCTGCAAGACAATGCAAAGATGAACACGTGAGACTAATAGGAATCAATGAGAAGGAAGGAGTCAATAAATGATATAAAAAGAATATGGGCAGAACTAATAGCAGAAAACTTCCCAAATATGGGGAACCAATCTGACATTCAGGGAAGCAAAGCATATATAACTCCAAATAACATCAACCCAATTGAAACAACTCCCAGACATATAATAATCAAGATCCCAGAAATTCAGCACAGGAACAGTATACTAAAAGCTGTTGAAGCAAAGAAACAGATCACATTTAAGGGAAAACCCATCAGAAAAATGGCAGATTTCTCTTCATGAACCAATAAATCAAGAAGAGCATGGAGCAAAGCACTTCAAGTCTTGCAAGAAAACAAATTCCAACCCAGACTGATATACCCTGCAAAACTGTCTTTCAAGTATAATGGAGAAGAAAAATACTTCCATGACAAAGAACAACTAAAGAATATCATGATGACAAAGCCAAACCTTCACAGACAGTATACTAAATGATGTTCTAGAGAGGGAGCAAAATGATCACAACCCCATGAACGAGGATGGAAAGAAACCACCAAATTCGGCAAACAAACACAGGAGAATAAGAGGTATACAATAGTAGTTTTTCAGTAATTCTTTTATATAAAGCAGCAAAATATTTCCATCAGCACACTCTACAAATGGACTTCACTTGTACCCTATAGATTAAGATTCCTTAGAGGGCTATAGGGTGGATTTCAAGGAAATAGCTGTAACTCAGTCCCACAAATGACACCTGGCCACCAGTAAGTGTCATGGTCATTATCCATGTCCACAACACACTAGAACTTTGCGCAATATCCTATCCCCAAACTGTCAGAAGCAATGGTCATTTATTTGTCATTCCAGCATTTATCTTATGATTTATTCTTAATACTTCTTTTCTATCATGAAACCTTTTTCTTGGTTAAATTATTCTGAAACATTTAATTTTTAATTTATATTTAATTTTTAGAACATTGCTTAATCTTAATTTTTGTTTTAAGATTTATATTATAAATTTACATTACAATTTATCTAAAAGAAATCACATCATATCTTCTCCTAGTATTAGACACTTTAAAAAGGATATTTCCATTTTCTGATGGCTTTATATTGCTTCTTCCCTGTCTTTTATACATGCATACACACACATGTATGAGAAAAAAAAATGTGTATAACCCAATATAAGATTGGTACTGTCTCACAGAAATCTTCAGTGACCTTCTAAATATGGGTTAATCTAATATAATTTATATAGTCCTGCATTACTATCACTTTGAGGACTCTTTATTGTTCATCCAGGAGCATACTGCAACTTTTCTTGCCTTTTGAATTATGCTCTTTGTTATTTACTATATGCTATGTCTGGAGGTATTAAAATATTTCAAGTTTGTATAACTAGAAAATATCTTACTTTTAGTTTTCAAAGGTATGTTTGCTAAGTATAAAATTAAAGGAGGATAGATCTTTGTTTTTTCTTTCAGTCTTTTAATTAATCTAGTTTCTTACACACTTGGTCCTTTTTTTTTCTTTCTAATGTGGAATAAGATGCAATTTAATTTTGTTTTTCCATAGCTAATATTTTTTATGTATATACTTTAATCATTCTTTTATTTACAATAAGTTTTGGGCAATTTCATTTTTGTGTATATTGGTATGATTATATTTAAATTTCTTGTGCAAAAGGTTCATTTTTCTTGAAAATGTGGTATTATAAGTTGAACTAAATTCAGAAATTTTAAAACTTTAAAAAAAAAAAAAATATATATATATATAGTACAGTGCAAAGGGCTGGGGAGATGGCTCAGTAGAATAAGCACTTCCCTGGCAAGCGCAAAGGCCTGAGTTCAATCCCAAGTTCTGCAATAAATAAATAAATAAATAAATAAATAAAGTAGAGTGTAAGTATCAAACAGGATTATTTTTGTTACAATAGATTTGTTAAGTCAACCAGGTGCTAATTATTACAGGTAAGTGACAAAGCAATCTGAAAGTGTATTGACATCTTTGAATTTGGTACTTATTGAAATAGTGGGGTGCTAGTGGTAGATAAGTGTGTGAGTTTTACAAATAATGGTCTGGAATAAATATTAATTATTTCTACAAGCTTGTGTTTGTTTAGAAAAGTTTTATCTCAAGATCGCTTTTCACTGTTAATTAAAAATTTATTATACATTTTCTGTAATTATTGAAGTGAAAGTCACAACATAAAATGTATTGTATACTGTCTTCATTAAAAAATTTAAAAAAAGGAAAAGGAGCAATAATTGCACAAATATATGGACTTGCTAAGAGGATTATTTAATGGGACAATTTAATATTTATAAATGTTGATGATAAAAGTCTTTCAGAAAGACAAATGTTGAAATTGCAATAGAGAATAGTGAAAAATCCATTCTTCAGGCCCCCGATTGGTTAGTAGTAGAATCTTGAGTACAAGATAGGAAATTGTGCAGAGAAAAATGTTTGTCTTCCTCCCTCTAACAGTAAAATATTATGGAAAAATGTGGATGCAAAGCAACTTTGCAGGTAAGCAGAAAATAAGAGTGTTGCCACATGATGTTCGGATTTTTTTCTCTCAAGTGGGACACGATACTCTCTGTAGAGACATAAAGCCAATGTCTTCTTTTTAATAAATGCTATACAGGAATTTAGTTTATTATTTTGTCTTTTTATTTATTTGTTCCATAATTTTATTGAAGAACAAATAGCAACGAGACAGTTTCAAATCAAATTAGTAGGACAATGATTAATTAATACATTGTGTATTGTTTTTGTAGTGGTTATTTGTTGTACAAGGTGCAGACATGATGTTCTACTTACCAACACTATTAGAGCAGATGCCTCTATTCACTGAATTAAAAGAATGTAGCTGTATGCCTATCTTTGTTTAAAGCTGAAGTATAGTACAGTTTCAATAGCTAATACTTTTTACATTGTTATATTCCTAGTGGTTATCCATAGTACAAGAAGCAGAGAGGATATCCTGTCCAAACACTATTAGTGCATATCTTTTTTCTCATAGAATTTTGTGAAAATACTGCACATTTATCCCAACTATACTGTATATACAAACAGAATGGTCCTTCCTTTGTATCCACTTTTTTGTTTAGTCCTGTAAGAGATGGATATTCTATTGTTATTCAATTATTATAGGTGTTTTAATTCAGTGAAACAATCCAACACAGTTCAGTATACCACAATAATAGTGGGTTATCCAAAGAAGTTGTTGACTAGAGCCGTTTACAGCTCAGCATATTATTATGGCTTTATTTTATTTACCTCGATTTTATACTTTTCTACTGGATGGTTAAGACAGAGATAAAGCAAGACACATATAACCAAAAATGTAACTTTTGCATCTGATGAGGTCAGTGAAGTCCCCTCAGTGTTTGTCCTGTAACCCTGTACCTCACTTTGTAGATCCTTTGTCAGTGTCAGCCATGTGGATGAGTCACAGCCATTGCTTCACCAGTTTGGTCTCTCTGAAAGCCAGAGAGAAAGTTTTCTTGCAATGGGACTCTCCTTAGGCACACTATAGATCATTGGTCACATTCCTCTGTGGCTCCATAATCTGCTTGATCAGAAAATTTGGGGCACAACTGAGTTCCATGATGTTAGAGTACAGTTTTTCCTATGACCTGAGTCTTCACTGACCTTGAAAGGCTAGGGCCAAAATGTTGGCTGACCTTGTAGCCCTTTCATTTTTCCAACTTTTGGTCTGATAACTTAGGTTGTTTACCATCCAGAAGAGAAGCTGATCATTACCCTGCATCCAGAACAGTATACCTTAACTATGTGTCTAAATTCCTTGTAGTTGTTGTTACACCTTTCTACTTGTATTTCTTCTTTTGATTTCTTATACTAGGGAGACAATACGAAATTTGCACACCTGTGTCTGGTTTATTTCACTTATGAGTATATGTTAAAGTGGCGTTCACTTAAATATGAATGCTTCAAGTTTATCGTTCTTTATAGTTCACTAATACTCATAGAAATAACACATCTTTTCAACCATTCCTCATTTGACGGGCATCTTGGTTGTTTCCAAGATTTTGCTGTCACAAATTGTGCTGCTATAAACATAGGTACCTATATATCACTATGATATAATGTTTTCAGTTCCTCCGGGAAAATTTCCAGTAGGTGCATAGCTGGCTTGAATGGGATTTGCAGTCATAGTTTTGTGAGGAGTCCCCACACTGATTTACACAATAGTTACACCAGTCTACATTCCCACCAGCAGTGGACAAAAGTTCCCTTTTCCTCAATCCTCTCCACACTTGTTTTTGGTTCATTTCTTTTTTGATAACCATTTTTTTCTGAAGTGAGATGGTATCTAAGTGTTGTTTTAACTTGAATTTCATGGATGGCTAGTGATGTGGAGTATTTTTTGCATACATTTATTTGCTTCTTTAATTTCGTCCACTGCAAAGTGTGTATTCAGCTCAGTTGCCTATTTCTGGATTAGGTCTTTAAATTTGAGGTTCCTAATGTATCTTAGTTCTTTATAAATACTAGAGAGCAGACTTTGCCTGAGTTCTTATGAGTTAAGAATTTTCTTCAAAATTTGTGGGTTATATTTTCACTTTGTAGATAATTTCTTTTGATGTGCAGAAACTTCTCAATAAGAGTTGATCTCAGTTGTTAAAACAAGTGTTTCCCATGCAAATACATGTTTGTTCATGAACACTTTGTCTACCCCTATGTCTTCAAGAGTTCCTCCTACTGTCTGTTCTAGGAGATTGAGTGTTTCTGTTTTAATGTTTAGATCTTTAATACATTTTGACTTTGTCTTAGTGTGTGGTGAGAGACCTGGTTCAAGTTTTAGTTTGGCATGTAGAGAGCCAGTTTTTCCTGCACCCCTTGTTAAAGAGGCTATCTTTGTTCCATGAAGCACATTTGGCCCCTTTGTCGATGATCAGGTGGCTAAGTGTGTTCACAGAGGCCACTGCATCTTCTAATCTATTCCATTGATCCTTAGGTGTATTTCATTGCCAATACCATGTTGATTTTGTCATGGTAGCTTTGTAGTATAATTTCAAGTCAGGAATTCTGATGATTCCTGCCTTGTCTTTGTTGACCAGGATTGTCTTTGCTATTCTAAGTCTTTTCTGGTTCCATATAAATTTTAGGAATGATTTCTCTATGTCTGGGAGGTATGTTGGTACTACTCTGATAGGCATTGCATTAAATCTGTACAAGAATTTTGGAAGTATGGCCATCTTCACGATGTTGGTTCTTCTTATCCAGGAGCATGGAATATCTTTCCATTTTATGGAATCCTCTACAATCTCTTTTCTTAAGATACTGTAATTTTCCATGAAAAGATATTTGAGTTCTTTGGTTAAGTGAATTCCAAGGTATTTCATTTTCTGCTGTGATATTGTAAAAGGTATTGTTTCTATAGCTTCCCTCTCAGTGTGTTTGTTATCTGTGTATAGGAATGCTATAGACTTTTGAGTGTTGACCTTGTATCCTACTATGCTACTGAATTTGTGTATGAATTCTGGTAGCTTGGTGAAGATTTTTAGGTCTTCCAAGTAAAGTATCAAGTCATCTGCAAAGAGAGTGATAATTTAACTTGTTTTTTTACTGATTCTTATTCCTTTTATTTCTCCCTCTTGTCTAATGTCTGTAGCTAATGATTGCAAAACTATATTGAACAGGAGGAGTGATACAGGACATCCTTGTCTTGTACCGTATCCAAGAGTGAAAGATTCCAATTTTCCCTGTTTAGAATTATATTAATCATTGTGTTGTCATAGATGGCTTTTATCAAATTGAAGTAGAGGCCTTCTACTCTAATTTTCTGTAGGACTTTGAACATGAATGAGCATTGGACTTTGTGAAAGCTTTTTCTGCAACATTTGAGATGATCATGTGATTTTCAGATTTCAGTCTATTAAAATAGAGTATTACATTTATGGATTTTCAAATTTTGAGCCATCTTTGCTTCCCTGGAATGATTCCTACCTGATCTTGGTGTATGATCTTCTTGATGATTTGCTGTATTCTATTTGCTAGGATTTTCTTGAGATTTTTGCACCTATGTTCATGAGAGAGATTGGCCTATAGTAGTCTTTTTTAGTTGTGTCTTTCCCTGGTTTTGGAATCAGTATAATACTTGACTCCAGAAATGATTTTGGGAGGACTGCTTACTTCAGTTCTATTGAAGAGTTTGAGGAGTGTAGGGATTATGTCTTCTATAAATTTCTTGTAGAAATCAGCTGTGAATCCATCAGGACCTGGACCTTTCTTTTTCAGCAGGCTTTTTATTATGTTTTGTATCTCGCTGGCTGTTATTGGTTTATTGAGAGTTGTTCTGTCTTCTTGATTCAGCTTTCGTAATTTGTGCCTTTCGAGAAATCTGTCTGTTTCTTCTGTGTCTTCTATTCTGGAAGAGTAAAGATTCTCTAATTAGATACTGATAATTTTCTGAATTTCCACTGGGTCTGTGGTGATTTCACCCTTTTCGTTCCTTATTGCTTGTATTTGAATTTTTTCTTTTCTCTTTTCGATGAGGTTAACTAAGGGCTTATGGATTTTATTTAGTCTTTCAAAGAACCAGCTTTTTGATTTGTTGATTCTTTGAACTGTTTTCTTCATTTCAATTGAATTAATTTCTGCTCTAATCTATATGATTTCTTCCTGTCTTTGGGCTATGGGTTTGGTTGGCTCTTCCTTTTCTAGATGTTGGAGGTTGTAGATGTTAGGATGTTTATTTGTTTGTGTTCTGTTTTCCTAATGTGTGAGTTCATAGCTATAAATTGCCCGCTGAGAACTGTTTTCTTCGCATCCCATAAATTCTGATAAGTTGTGGTTGAATTTTCACTGAATTGTAGATATTGTTGAATTTCTTGTTTAATCTGTGATCCATTGATTGCTGAGTAGGGTGTTGTTTAATTTCTATGCATTTAGCAGTTGTTTCTGGGTTCTTTTGTTGTTTATTTAGAGTTTCATTGCATTGTGGAAAGATAACATGCATGGGATAATTTCTGCTTTCTCGCATATACTTAACATGACCTGTGGACTAGTATGTGGTCTATTTTAGAAAATGACCCATGTTCAGCTGAAAATAATGTGTATTTGGCTGTGGTTCTGTGGAACTCTCTGTATTTGTGCACCAGGTCCTTTTTATTCCAAACTCTGGTTTAGTTCTGCTACTTCTTTGCTAATTTTTTGTCTGTTTGACCTATATTTTTGAGATAAGGGGGTGTTACAGTCTCCTGGTAAGATTGTGTCCTTAGATATTGCGTTTTTCATGTCCATTAAGATTTGTCTTACATAGTTGGGTGGTTCTATGTTTGATGCATAGATATTTATGAGTGTTACCTCTTCCTCTTGAATTTTTCCCCTACCAATATACAGTGGCCTTCTTTATTTTGTTTGATCTTTCTTGGTTTGAAGTTGAGACTGTCTGAGAAAAGAATTGCTACCCTTGCTTTTTTCTACGTACTGGAGCATGTAGTATTATTTTCTATCCTTGGGCTTTAAGCCTATGAATGTCTTTTTGAGTTAAGTGTGTTTCTTGTATACAGCATTTTGCTGGGTTTTGTTTCCTAATCCACATGTCAGTCTATTTCTCTTAATTTGTGAATTAAGAGAATTGCGTGTAAATGAATCCATTTATAGTGATGCTTATAGTAGAAATGTGTTATGATTGTCATGTTATTTACCTGATGTTTTTTACTATTTTTGTCCTGTGTTTATTGTTAGCCCTATTTAGTGGGCTCCTTCTGTTGTCATTCATGATGTTTTAGTCATTGTGGTCCCTCTCTAGAACATCACTCAGTAGCCTGTGTAGGGATGGCTTTGTCATGAAATTCTTCAGTTGTCATTTGTTATGGAAGTATTTGACTTCTCCATCAAACTTGAAAGAGAGTTTTGCAGTTTACAGTAGTCTGGGCTGGAATTTGTTTTCATACAGGATTTGGAGAACTCTGCTCCATGCTCTCCTTGCCTTCATGGTTTATGAAGAGAAGTTGGCTGTAATTCTGATGGGTTTTCCTTTGAATGTGATCTTTTTCTTTTCTCTAGAGATTTTCAGTATATAATGCTTTTGTTGGATTTCTGGGATCTTGACTATTATATGTCTTGTTTTTTTTTAGTTGGGTTGAAATTATTTGGTATTCTGTATCCTTCAATTATCTGAAAGTTAGATTGTTTCTTCGTATTTCAGTAGTTTTCTATTACTTCTGCCCATATTCTTTTTATATCATTTGTTTCACTCCTTTCTCATTGATGCCTATTATTGTCACATTGTTCATCTTGGCATCATCTTGCAAGTGATGGATCATTTTTTCCTGCACCATAGTTGTTCTTAAGAGATTCTTTCTCACCTTTTAACTAGCCGTACCAGTGTCTTCAAGATCTGAAACTATTTCTTCACTTTCACTCAAAGATTTCATAGAAAGATTGCAATTTTAAGTTGTATATCTCTTTGACTCTGTTTCATGTTGCCTATTTCTTTCCTGCATTGCTCATTCAAGGAATCTGTCATATTTCTAATCTGCTCTATTTTTTTTTTAATCAATGTCTTCTTTAGAGGTTGGTATTAATTCTTTTACTGCAGATTTTTTTCCAGATTGGGTTTTCCCCACATATCTCATATTGATTCTTTTCTTCAGATGCTATGATTTCAAATATTTCCTTTTTTATTTTAGAAATCTTTTCTTCTCTGAGTTTTTCTCTGCCTTTCTGGTGTTGTTTCTTTGCTTGTGACTCTGTTAATTCATACGTTTCAGCTGAACTAGTGTTCTCAGAACTTGTTCTGGGTGGGCATCAGGTTTGCACCATATATTTCTGCATTCGTTTCTTTACTTAAGATACTACATATTCAAAAATTTCTTTTTTTATTTTGGGCGTTAATTCTGGTCTGAGTTCCTCTATACCTTTCATGCTGCTGTTCCTTTGCTTCCAAGCTGTTACTTCATTCATTTCAGCTGAGCTAGTGTTCTCTGTACTCATCATGGCTGGGCTTTAAGCCTGAGATTGCATTTTGCTCCTTGTCTTTGTCATTTTGTATAGAACTGACCTCTGACCTTTGGTGTAGAGCTTCAGTGCAGTCATAATCTTAGCACATAATGAGATTCGGGTGCCGATCTACTAAGTTTGAGATTATCATGTTATGCCTGGCCTGGATCTAGCTATTGTGTTCAGCTCTATTTGTTGCAGGCCTTCTGGTACAACTGTGAGCCTGTGGTTCCCCTCTGTTGTGCCCCTGGCCCAGGGAGCACCAAGGAGTGCAAAGCTCTCCCACATACTCACGGGGGTATTCTGGGCTGGATCCGGGGACAAGAGTCACAAAAATTCTCACTAGGTGGGCGGGCTTAGGGGGCGGGGTGTCTGGGGAGTTGCAGGATTGCAGGGGTTCAGTAGAGTCTCACTTATGCAGGTGCCTGAGGTTTGCTTTCTGGGTCTCTCCCAAGAGGTGTGGGGAAGTTGGAAGTTCTCTCACTTACTCACTGTGCTGGGCTGGGGTTGATCGAGAGTCTCAGAAGTTCTTGCTCACTAGGAGTGCTTGGCTGTGGGGGCTCTGGGGAATCGCAGGGCCGCGGGGGCACAGCTGAGAGTATCACTCACACGGGTACCTGAGTTTTGTTCTCTGTGTCTCTTACTGGCAGCCTACACAGAAACTTAAATAATTTTTTAGGAAATGCAATGCACAGGCACTGGTGTCCCTGGTTACAGATGTGACAACAGGCAGAAAGAGTAAGATGGCTTTCTCAGGTTTGCAGAGGCAGAGATGGTTTTCAGCCTCATGATTTTTGATTCTGAGTAGGAGCACTTGGCTACCAGTCCACAGATAGCAAAGGAATTCTCTGCTGCTCATACTGGGGAACACATTTGCCTCTGGGCATAGCAGACAGACATGATTTGAATTCTACAGCACATTTTTTCTTTTGAAGAAAGTTATTTACTCTTTTCTAAACCCAAGTATATTATTGGTAAAATAGAGACAATAATAGAGGCTGCCATAGAGAGTTGCTTAGAAGAAACATTATGCAGACAGTCACATTTCTAGGCATTGAAAGATACTGCAATCAGTGGGAAAGAAAAGTTCTTTTTGTGGACTTTATGCCATAGAGAATGAAGTGAATAAGTACATGTACCACACTGAGGATGTCTCTTGTGTTTCAGGACTTACAAGTTCAGAGCATATAAATTGCATAGGTAATTTTACCCTGAAGTGGGACTTTCATTTTGCACTGCTAGCCATTCTCAGAAAGAGCCCCTTTTATGATATTTATCACAGTAACCAAAATCTTATACATAAAATTATTGTTTTGATCCAAGGATCTTCCTATCAGAATATGACATAAATATTTGAATCTGATCTTTTTCAAAGAGAGAATTTCTATATAATAGACTATTTATTTGTTTATTTATTGGCAGAACCAGGGATTGAACCCAGACCCTTGTGCTTGCCAGGGAAGTGCTTAGTCTACTGAGCCATCTCCCTGGCCCCTATAATAGACTTTTTAAATAAAACAGAGATGACCTCTTCAGTTTGTCATAAGTGACTGGCAATGAACAAAAAAAATTTGATGTACATATACTAGTATTTTTCAAAGATTATGAGAATCATTATTGCAGAAACTAATTTACAGTACAAAGAATAACATAATAACAAATTATAATCTTAAATTTAAACTGAACAATATATCTTCAAGAATTTATAAAGCAAAAGTTGACTGGATTAGGAAAAAATAAATCCATAATCACTATAGAAAACTTACACATAGTTTCATCAGTACTTGCTAATTAGGAAGACTCTGAAAGGATACTGGGAAAAATCACTGAAGATATGGAAAATTAGAACAGCATTTTAATTAATTAATATAGTACTGGCAGCAATTGATGTATTTACAGCATTGAAAAAAATGTACAAGTAAATACAAAATGAATATATAATGAAGTTGCCAATGTATCATATTCTACCTTAGCAAACTTGAAAAACTTAAAGTATCCATAAAAAATTATCAAACCAGTGAAATGATGAGACAAGCAAATCCAGTGGTACTGGGAAGTGAAAAATTGAAATGATGAACAAAATGGTTTGTCTCATGAATGGAAATATATTTAGTAATCAAAGAAATGTGATGTAGCATATTGATAGAAAAAGAAGAGGGACACTTATCAATATTTTGTATAGATGGACTATGTCACATGTTATCCATCAGACGCAAAAGAAATGACAGAAAGACTAGATTAGTATAGCCTCAGAGGTCTCAGCCAGCCTTATCTTGACCTAATGGGCCCCAGTCATTGGAACTTCTCACATTTATTTAGGGATACAAAGGGGCTAAGGAATGTGCATAACTAATTGGGCATAAACAAGCTGTTATTTACATCTCCTTCTGGCATTTACCAAATTCTGTTTGCACATTACTAGTTCATAACTTCTGAGGTAAAGGAACAAAGAATAGACAGGGTGCTACCCCAGGAATCTGTTATCCTGTTCCGTCTTGCCTGAAGTACAAGGGATCAGTTTCTTTGGGTTCTGCTTCCTGAGGATAGTAAGCTTCTGATTCCTATCACTACAGAATAAAAGAATTTTTCAAAAACCACCCCCAGCATCTGAAATAGAATAACCCATTTTATCTTTTAAAGACTGTTTATAAACATTGATACTGATGAATGATGAAGTAAAACTTTCTAGGTACAAGAATTTATGCACTATAAAGGGGTTGGGGAAATGGCTCAGTGGAATAAGCACTTCCCCGGCAAGCACAAGGGCCTGAGTTCAAACCCCAGTTCTGCAAAGATAAATAATAAATAAATAAATAAATTTATGCACTGTATATCTACACAGAAAAGTTAAAATTAGTCTATAGCCTTCCAAGTCAAGAGATTAATTTCCTTTGAAAGGTAAGAGCTTCTGGGTTGTCAATCCTATTCAGTTAGTAGGTAGATATATTCCATTTGTGGGAATTAATTAGGCTGCACACTGTGTATATGCATGTTTGTTTAAGTATATTGTTCTTTAATAATTCAGAGACAGAAATGGGACAATGATAGCTTTATCATGACTTCTAGTTCCATTTCTACTGGAAATCTCAGTCAATGGAGTTCAGAAAGAATAAACATTAATGATTGGGAGGGGGGAAATGAACTGTATTAATGCATGATTGTGCACATATAATATCTACACAATTTCTGTAAAATTATTATTTTACACTCAATGAAACTCTGTGCCAACCCATCTTTAACAAGGCTATTGGTGGCACTCCCCTTCCTGACATTCACGCTTTTGGATAATCATCTATCATAGGGTGCTAGAGTTGGTTTAGGTACAAGAGCATAAAAGAAAAGTGACTGTAGGTCCTGCATCAGATTACAAAGGCTCTGGAACTTCAGTCTCTGCCACGTTTCTTTCTCTTGTGTCACTCAATCTGGCAGGAGCGAGGCCTCAGGTCTGAGAGCACTCCACAAACTCTGAAGCAGGCACAACCAGCTCCAATAATGGAGTCAACAGCGAGCCTTTGTGGAAGTATGCAGTCTGCCCTCATGCAAGCTTCAACAGGAGCACTCCCTCAGCTAGGGCTTCACTAAGACTTTGTGAGAATTTTTGTTCTAGAACAACTGAATACTTCTGTGTTAAATGAAATAATAGTTGTTTTAAGCTGGTAAATTTTGGAGTGGGTGCCATACCATAGCATTAAAAGCTACAATCAGAATTTGAGATAGAAACTGTAAGCTGGATTCCAGTGTTAATATAGAAACACAAAGGACCAAGAATATCAAGAAAAACCAGGGGAAAAAAATCAGTCTTGTATTAGCATGACCAGGTAGCAAGAGTCATCACAGAGCTCTAATGATTAATATCATGTGATTAAGACAGGCTGATAAACTGTTCAGTGGGATAAAATGTAGATTTTATAGACAGGTCTGTACCACAGCTTTCTAATTAATAAGAAAGGGACCCACTAGCAAAGTGGAAAAAGAATGGTGTTTTCAATAAGTAGTGTGGGGCTAATTAGATGTCTTTAAGGAGGGAAAATTTCTAGATCTTTGTGTCTTTCTTTATTTTGGCGGAACTAGGGATTGAAATCAGGCCCTTGCACTTGCCAGGGAAGGACTTATTCTACTGAGCCATCTCCCAGGTCCCATAAATCTTTCTGTCATTATGAAATAGAGTTCAATGTGGAATGTGGAAATTAAGGCGTTATATGTAAACATTTACATATAAGTATATTGCATATTATATATGTATAATTAGAATAAAATATGAAATAGCTCTATGACATTTGTACTCCTAATTTTTTTTTTTTTTTACAACTGGGGATTGAACTAAGCCCCTTGCGCCTGCCAGGCAAGCACTTATTCTACTGAGCCATCTCCTCAGCCCCATTGCTGAATACGAGGTCTTATTTCCTTAAGAAGAAGATAAAAATTTTGTTCACATGTGTACAATTTTAACCAAACTACAGGAAACCTAAGTGTTTTTGTTCAAAGAAAGTAAACTAGAATAAAATCTGCAATGGCAGAGCCTGATATTTGTATTCTATACATCTACTAAGTGATTTACAAACATCCTGCACACAGGAAGTCCCTGACCTGCATACGTGAAAACTTAGAACTTCCGCTGGAGAGAGCAGGCCCAGTGCTCTGGACACCGACAGATGCAAGGAAGGCACATAAGTAGCACGCATATCTGCCTGGCCAGTGTGATGCAACTGCATAAGCAAAAGCAGCAAGTTCACAATCTTCGTGTGTATGTGTGTTTTGTTTTTTTATGTTTTATACTGCACATTTGTGTCAAAAGTGTGCAAGACTCACTGTCTTGGACTTAGGAAAGAATTTGACTTCGGAACATTGTTGGAATAAAACTCATTTACAATCATGTGCCAAAGACACACAACAACTGATATTATCAAAAATAAGAATGTCTAAAGGGCAGATGTAAATTCTTTCAAGTTGCTTTTTGCAGAACAATGAGATTTTTGTTTGTTTTTTTTTTGTGGTACCAGAGATTGAACTCAGGACCCTGTGCTTGCCAGGCAAGTGCTTATTCTACTGAGGTATCTATCCAGTGCCTGAATAATGAGAATTTAATCTGCAATTTATTTATCATTTTATATATATGTTTAAAAGACTAAAATAAAAAAGAATACTAATTCACAGAAAACTGTGAAGAAGCAGGAAAGCTCTGAAATCGCTGCTGAGTACATAAATTAGTACAATTGTATTGTAAAAAAGAGCAACAGTTATTAAAGCTGAACATAGTCATAATCAGTAATGTAGCAATCCATAGAAATTCACACAAACATTCACAAAACCACAGGTAGTAAAAAAAAAAAAAAAAAAACAGATGTAAACTGCTCAGAGTAACACTGCAGTAGCCAAAACTTTTAAAAAATTTAAGCCCCCATCGATCTGACATATTCACACCACAGAACTCTATACAGTACTGAAAATGAACATTCAACACAAAATCCAACTTGTACATCAGACTGAGCTTTAAATGAGTGTTGATTTCACAAAAATGAATTGAACTATATGGCTATGATACATGCACTTTTGGTACATGTGCTATATCTTAATGTTTTTAAAGAAAAAATTTGGATTTTCTTTCTGCTTTGTTCAAATCGAGAAAAAGAATGCATGTGCAGGTCTTACTGAAAACTTAGACCCATACATGGTACACTATTGTCCCAAGTGTTTTTGATTTCTTGACTACATTTCCTTTTCTCTTGTTTATTGGTACATTTTCAGTATACATAATGATTATATTCATCATAGAGGATGGGTCTTTTTTTTTTTTTTTTGGTACTGGGGATTGAACTCAGGACCCTATGCTTGCCAGGCAAGTATCTTCCCAGCCTGAGGATATGTTTTGATTCCTCTTTTTTTCCCCAATTCCATCTCCTCCTTTCAACTCCTCTTCCCTTCCCTATTTACAAGGCTTTGTTCCCATTTTTATCTGTTTACCTTTGATCCCTTTTCTTTGCCTTCCTTTTTCCCTTCCCTTGCTTTCTTTCATCTTTCCTTCTGAACAATTTCTTCTAAATATTTTAACATGTCTACTGTACATTTTTATCCTTATTTTCTCTTTCAGCTTCTCACAAAAGGGAAATGACAATGTGATGTTTTCACACTTGTGTCCAATTCTTTTCCCTTAAGAGTGTGGTTTCAAGTTAAATCTTTCTACCTAAAAATGTCGCAAGTTTATCCTTCTTTATGGCAGAGTAGTTCCCCACTGTGTAAAGAAATCTCATCTTCCTTAGCCATTCCTTGCTTGATGAGCATTTGAATTGTTTCCAAGATTAGCTGTGATAAGCTGTGCTGCTGTGCACATAGGTGTGCATATATTGCTATAGTATGTTGTTTTCAATTCTTTTGGGAAGATACCAAGAAGGAAAATAATTGTGTCAAAAGGGACTTCTAATCCTAGTTTACTAAGGAATTTCTGCACTGATTTTCATAATGGTTGCACCAGTCTACACTCCCACCAGCAGTGGAATAGTGTCCATTTTCCCCCACAGCCCCACCAGCATTTGTTATTGGTTGACTTCTTAATGATAGCCATTCTTTCTGGGGTGAGATGTGATCTCAGCATTGTTTTAATTGGAGTCTCTCTAATCACTGGTGATGTTGAACGACTTTTCATATATTGACTTGTCATTTGTACTTCCTCATCTAAGAAGTGTGTATTCATCTCAGATTGCCACACTTTTTAAATTGGGTCATGAATTTGGTGTGTCTGATATTTTTTCAATTCTTTATATATTCCAGGTGCAAGTTGTTTGTTTCAGAATCAATTGGCTATTTTTTTTCCCTACATTGTGGGTTGTCTTTTTTTTTTAATCCATTGCTGATTTTTGTTTTGGCTGTGCAAAATCTTTTTAATAGGACAAGATCCCAGTTATTAACTATTGGTATGATCTGTGGGATTGGGTTTTATTCATGAAATCTTTGCCCATACTGATCACTTTAAGAGTTCTGCCTATTCTTTTTACCATGTTTCTGTTTTAATATTCTTTTCTTTTTTTTTTTTTTTTTTTTTTTTTTTTTTTTTTTTTTTTTTTTTTTTTTTTTTTTTTTTTTTTTTTTTTTTTAGTGCATGGGCTACAGAATCTCACTATGTAGACTGGACTCACAGTGATCCTCCAGTTTACAGCCTCCCAAGTGCAGGGATTATAGGCATGCATCACCATTCCCAGTCTTCATTGCCATCTCAGCATGCCCCAGGGGTGGGCTGGCTTGACACACTGGGATTGAACCCCGCCTGCTGCATTTGCCTAAGAAGGAGCTTTAATCTGCTGAGCCATCTGGCCAGACCTTTCACCTATTTCAATTTTACTTTAGCACATGGTGATGAACATGGGTCTTGTCTTTAGACAGGTTTTTTTTTTTTTTTTTTTTTTTTTTTTTTTTTTTT
>PVKA01001623.1:0-67419 GCA_004027165.1 Ctenomys sociabilis | reverse complement strand
ATGAAGATATCATAAAGAGGGCAGATAGATTGGCAAGCCTCTTTCATGTCTTTCCCAATGAGATCTGTAATCAGTTTATTGATCATTTCCTTCAAGTCGTTTGTCTGCACCTCTTCGGTCATGATTTCCATCATCTTCCAGATCTGGTGGATCTGTTTAGTAAAGCCAACACAGAACAGTCAAAGCAAATAACCATCAATAATCTTAACATCAACATGAGCTTTGATCATGGTCTGCCATGTTTTGACCATGGAACACATTTTGTAAAAGGTGAGGTCCATGCCATGGAAGTTAGTCAGTCAGTTTTTGCCCTGAACATCTTCAGTAATTAGCTTGAACTTTCTAAAGGCAACTTTATCATTCTGCAGATCAGCATGGCTCACTTCAAACACATGACCTTTGAGCCCATCAAATGCAATTTTGGTTCCTTGAGTTCTGGTGATAAGTGTTTTTCCAATATTTCTTATGTTGGACATCACCGGTGCCTTCACATCATGCAGTCTTTTGTAGAAAATGGTCCAACCACTTTCTTCTTGGCTCTTTTTTTCCCACCTTTTGTAAGGTGCTTGTTCTTGCCTACAGCCATGGTGCTGCTCAGAGAGCCAAAAAGGCACCATTCTGTTTTTAATCACAGAATCTATATATTATAATTTCAAGCCAGTAATGTAAAGTTTCCTGCCTTGCCTTTGTTTCTGAGAATTGTTTTTGTTCCTCTAGGTATCTTCTTGTTCCAAATGAATTTTAGCATTGTTTTCTCTAATTATGTGAGGAATGTTAATGATATTTTGATTGGGATTGCACTCAATCTTCATAACAATTTGGGAGGATAGCCATTTTTATCCTGTTGCTTCTTCCTACATATGAGCAAGGGATATTTTTCTATTTTGTGATATCTTTTGCTCTCCTTTTTCAGAATACCATAATTTTCAATGTGTACATGTCTTACTCCCATTTATGTATTTATTTATTTACTTGTGGAACTGGTGATTGAACCCAGGCCCTTGTGCTTGCCATACAAGCACTTATTCTACTGAGCTACCTCCCTGGCCCCTTACTCCCTTTTTAGATTGATTCCTATTTTTGGGGGGGGATGTTATTGTGAAGGGTGAAATTTTTCCAACTTTTCTTTCATGAGTTTGCTGTTTGTATACAGGAATGTTATTAAGTTTTGATTCTTGACATAGTATCTACTTACACTACTGAATTTAGAAATTAAATCTATAAGTTTTTGGAAGAATTTTAGGGATCTTCTAAGTAGAGTGTCATATCATATGCAAGTAATAATTGAATTTCTTCCTTTCCTATCCTCATTCCTTTTGTTTCTTGCTCTTGTCTAACTCTCTGGCCAATATTTTCAGAACTATATTGAACAGGAATGATGATAATGTACATCCTTGTATTGTCCCTTATTTTAGAGTGAAAGGTATCAGTTTTTAGCTAGACAGTATGATGTTGGCTGTTGATTTTTCAGAAATAGTTTTTATCAGATTGAAATAAAGGTTATGCATTCCAATTTTTTGAAGAGTTTTTATCATGAATGGGTGTTGATTCAATTTTGGCAGATTCTTCTTCGGTATCTAATGAGATGATCATGTGATTTTTTTCTTTGGCCTTGTTAATATGGTGTATCATATTTATTGATTTGTGCATGTTTATCTACTCCTGCATCCCTGTGATGGGTCCTACTTTAGTCATGGCATATAATCTTGAGGAGTTTCTGCATTCTGTTTGCCAAATCTTATTGAGGACTTTTATATCTATGTTCTTTAGGGAGATTGGCATGTACTTTTTTGGTTAGGACTTTCTCTGGTTTTAGAATCAGGGTAATTCTTGTCTCCAGGAATGACTTTGAAAGGTTTACCTCCTTTTGATTTCATTACATAGTTTCGTCATTAGTGGCACGGGATCTCTAAATTACTTGTTAATTCAACAGTGAGTCAGTTAGGGCCTGAACTTTTCTTTGTTGTTCAGTTTTTGAATACATTTTCATTTTCATTGATTGTTCTTGGATAATTTAGAATTTTTATAAATTCTATGTTCAGTTTTTGTCCTAAATATTTTTACCTTATTGTTGTGCCACTTCTGTATAAAGTAAACTTGTTAATAAAACCACAGGATATAAAAATACAGGATTGATTTAAATGTTTTCTGAATCAGAGGAACTGAGAGCAGTCGTTTTTATTAATTAAATTTTGTAAACATCTATAGAATTGTATAATTGTTTGAAAAAATTTTATTTAGCACATAAAAAGGCCCCCAAATATAGGCTTAGTCTTACATATCCTCATCGTAGCTCACCAGAGAAACTTTTAATTACACTACCTATAGGGAAAATTTTATCTGCTTTAACAGTTAAAAAATCTACGTTACCTTCAACTATGTTCCAATTCTGAACTCCCCTGCTCATTATTATTTATTCATTAAGAGATTTCTGCCTGCACACATACTAAGCCCCAAGAAATAGTTATGTTAGGTATTTAGAGTGAATAAGAAAAGCAAAGTCACTCAGTGAGATTAAAATTTAGTGAAAAAATGATCTATTCCAAGAAAAACTACATACAAGGAGTGTTCTCCTCATTTCCAAACCAAGCCCTTGTCTACAGTTAGTAGAAAAAACTCAGAGGATGCTCTTAGCTTCTTCTAGTACATGTTGCTGAAATAATCCTAGAATCTGTGGTACATGTTTTTTTATTTTGAAGAGAAAAAAGTCAATAAATGTGTTCAGAATTTCAAAACCAGATGATGCAAAATTAATAATGATTACTATATTGCATATTGTTATCTTCAAAGTACTTGCTCAGATTGCTAGATACAGGCATACAAAATAGAGCAAGCAATAGAAACACTAACTGTTCCTTTCCATGAACTAATACAAATTAGTAATAAAATTATAGTGTGCTTGTAGTTGCATGTGCATCTTCTAATCTCTTCCACTGATTCTCAGGTCTGTTTTGATGGTTTTGTTTTGTTGTTTGCCAGTACCATGCTGCTTTTATCACAGTAGCTTTGCAGTAGATGTTTATGGAAAACAAAAGAAGGGGTGGGAGGATAGGAGGAGGAAGATGTTACATGAGAGTCTAGATAAAGGAATTTAGGAGTAGATATGACACATCCCTCATAATATCAGGAAGGAACTGGAGAAAAAATAATGGATTTCTAATGATGCCAGTGGCAGGTCAAAAGAGATTAACTATTTTTATTATTGCTAGTAATGCCTTTCCTGGCTTGAGATGCTATAATAAATGTTTACTATCTGCTACCCATAAATCAGAAACTGAAAATATAAATCAATCCTATTGTAAAGAAAATTTATCTGAGACCAGAAGACAACTGTGCTCGCTTATGTTCATGAATCGAAAAATTTAAAGCTCTCAGAAGCACACAAATGTTAACTTACTTTAAAATTTAAAGAGGAAAGTGAGGTTAAAGGGCAAAAGTGGGACGAGAGATAAGACACCATCAATTGAACTTTTCCCCTTCACTTTCAGGAGAGTGTTGAATTATCAACCAATTAATTATGCCTAAAAAGAACTGTTTTCTGTGACATGGTTCTTTATATATTTATTAACTTGAACAATGAGTATTACCTTTAAAACTCAATGAATTTCAATGAAATTACTTATAAAAGGAAATCCTTTGAACTTTGTATGAAGGATATTCACTTAAAATGAAGACTTCAGGAATTTATTTTCTGTTTCTTATATCAAAAAGTGGTTATACCTTCTTATTACAATAGCACTGTGTGTTTTAGAAGGCCTTTATTATACAAATCAATGTCTCTTTTACTTTTACTTCTTTTCTGTTTTCTTCTGCTCTATGGTTTTTCTCCACTCCAGAAACACACATTTACTTATTTAATAAAGGAAAAGTGAAAGCCATAAAACACAGAAAGGATTAAAGCAATATTTTATTAACTTAAGTGTATTTTCTCATTTTTAGGGTCAAATACAGGAGGCAAATAAGATTCAAGTTAAATATAAAAATGCAACAACCCACTATGTTATAATTCTCTTAAAGTATAGAAATGGCTGAGAAGCTTTTTATATTTTAATGGAAAAAATAAATCTAACATGAACATGATTTACAAAATGTTTTCACAACCTGGTATTCAGTAAATTATTTCATCCAACCTCATATTCATCACAAGGCATGGTTATTTTCTTAAGCATATTCAAATACCACTTCAAGAAACAATCTTATTTTCTAAACTGCCTTTCATGTCAGGTTTCATTTTAGCAATGAGACAGATCCCATTTGTCCCTTAATAGGGAGCTATATTTTATCTTTTTTATCTATATGCCTTTGTAAAGAGACAAACCAATTAATTTATTGACTCTGTTTTCTAATTTTTAAATTGTTATTTGTTATAGTTTCCTAATTAAATTATTAAAATATATTATGTTGCCAACCAGTCACACAGTGTGTGTCCTACATTTGGACAAATGCACATTTTCAAAGAAAGTCTCATAAAGTTAAGGATTTCTGTGTCCGATAAATTGTCATTCTAGCAATTGACTTGCTCCTTATAAAGCCCAGATTTAATGTTTTCAATATTTACTTCCATTTTATTTTGCAGAAAAAAAAAAACAGAAGAAAGGCACTCAGTGTAGGTATAAGTAAGTTAAACAATTAGAATGATGAGAAGTATCAAGAAATACACAAAAGTAGGCCAAATGTGATGGCACACATCTATAATCCAGTACTTGGGAGGATGAGGCAGCAGAGACCATTGAGAGTTTGATACCACCCTGGGCTACAAATTGACCTCACGGCCACCCTAAACTGCATAGTGTGACACTGCCTCACAGAGAGAGAGAGACAGAGAGAGAGGGACAGACAAACAGACAGAGACAGAGACTGAGAGAGAAACAGAGACAGAGACAGAGAGAGAGAGAGGAACAGAGAGAGACAGAGACAGACAAAGAGAAAAACAGACAGACAGAGACAGAGAGAGAAACAGAGACAGAGACAGAGACAGAGAGAGAGACGAACAGAGAGACAGAGACAGACAGACAGACAGACACAAAGAGAGAGAGAGACAGAGAGAGAGATAGACTGGGACAGAGAAAGAGACAGGGAGAGAGGGAAAGAGAAATATTGATCAGAAAAGTTCCCAAAATAGGGTTTTTAGCCTTGTCAATATTTCAGTATTGAGATTTGTGGCTAGAATGACTGGCAGTGATTATGAGTCTACCTGAAGGCAGGTTTGTTACTGAGACAAACAATAATCTCAGCACTACATTATCAGACAGGCAAATAAAAAACCTACATTTCAGAGATTAAAAGAGATCTCTACGTTTTTGCTTGATGAGACTGTCTGCAGCAACCCACTAGAATAGCAGTGATGGAGGAAAGTGTTCTATATTTACTTAATGCTAGACAAAACTGATGCTAAGAGAATTTGTTTACTTGGATAGGATTTTTTTCCAAATCAACATAGACTACAAAGCAAGTTAACTGCATTTGCCTTAATCTGAATTCTGTTGGCATATCTCAGAGAAGGAAGTTAAATAGGCATTGCAAAGAGATGGGAGATACCAATTGTGGTACAAGGCTTGACTGGGCTACCAGCCCAGAGATACTGCTGCATGATCCCTTGTGCTTTCTATTGCTCAGAGTGGGTTACAGAGAACTTAGTATTAAACATCCGCTTCAGAAGTAGGATGCAATTCCATCACAAAGATTCAAGCAAAAATAACCCTTTTAGAATTAATGAGTGAAATATACAATATAAATCTGAAGAAAGTCTGCCTGTATGTTTACTGAATTTTCATATGGGGTAAGGTTTTGAGTCATAAGACATGTTAGAATACTCTAGCTGATTACCCACATGTCAGATGGATTTCATGGACAGCTTTAACACATTCCAGCCTCACATGTTTGAAAATTCATGAGGCTTGTTCTATAATTGTATTTGTTGATATAGCTGGCCATATGACATTACCTCACAGGCCAACTGAATTATGACCTATTCTTCAATAAAACATTCTTTCATTCTATTGATAGGCTAATATTTTTTCCACATCTCTGCTTTCAGACATACTCATCCTTCTCCCTCATGTGGTGCACTGAATTGCAATCTCCCTTACATGTGTAAACACAAGGATTTACAATTATAGAGGTAGATGAGAAAGACTAGAGAATTCTTCCTGTTTTCATCCAGGCAACCATAAGAAATATTTAGATGCCTGAATCGGTTAAGAATAAAATCCTTAGCCAGACAGATAGCTCATTGGGCTAATGCACTTAAGCAGAGTGCAGCAACCGGGTGCGATCCTGGCATGCTGTGCCTGCCCCACCCCCTAGGTACACTGAGAGAGCAATTGAGACTGGGCATGGTGGCGCGTGCCTGTAATCCCAGCGCTTGGATCCTCGCTGAAAACAGGAGGATCACTAGCAGTCCAATCTGTGTAGTGAGACCCTATAGGCCTGTACTAAATACAAAGAAAAGATGACCTTTAAATGAAATTCAAAGAATTCCTTGAGTCACACCTGTCACCAAGTGAAATCAAAGGAGCTAATGAAAGTTCTTTAAATATCTTCTTTATTATTTGAAAGGGGAAAAAAGGCTGAGCAGGCCACATTTCCAGGCAGTCTCTGCTGGTTCTTTGATCTCATATTATTGAAAAAATAGTTGAAGGATCTAAGTGTATGAGGGCTTAATGACAATAAAACTCAAAAGGTAAACTTTCTTTCTCATACTTAAACAAAGACTTCAGAATGTGAATGATAAAAATAAACAATGTTAAAAATAAGCTCAAAATTATGGACAGTAATCTTATAGAATTAATAAAGATCAGTGTTTTCAGCACAGGTTTTGGAGGGGGGACAGAAATAGATTTGTCTCCTGAGTAAAGTGTTTTCCTAGCAGAATGGGGACACTGGATTCTATCTCCACCACTTTGGGAAGAAAACGAACCCAATTGACTGAAGAAAATCAAAAGCATTGTGTTTATTTTCACAATGAAGAAAAATGAGGACACAATTAAAATAAAACTTGGTTATTAAAATATTTATTTCACTGGAGAAATAACACTACTTCAATTCTTACCTAGAGCACTTAACTCTCTGTATTACCAAAACATCCAAGAATGAGCAGCACAAAACCTGAATCTAAAATTGGAAAATGAATTTTTACATCATTCTGTTTCTCACCCATGATTCCCTTTCAACTGTCTCAGCGACCATTAGAGAAAATTGTTATACTTATCCAGGTACTCCGCATTGCTCTATCTTTCCGGACCCTTTAGTTACAAAGAATTTTCATGTGTATGACAGATTTTGATTGAGGGTCTACCCTGTCTGATAGATATGGTACGTCAAGAGTACCACAATAACTCAGATAGAAATATCTGAACTATAATATGTATTCATTATTCTAAAGAAATACATCTAAACAAAGATGCTTCTCCAGGACCCTGGAAATCTTTTACATATGTTCGTGATTCTTTAGTGTTAAGATTTCTGGTTACATAACAATGTGATATCTTGAAAACCACTGGAAGTGGTACTTTATACTTTTATATGGGCATATGCATATTTCCTTTTCTACAGTGTATTTAAATGATCATTGGCTATCCCAATCATCGGTTATACTTCCAAAGTTGAACTATTCAAGATTCCTTTTTGTTTTGAAAATATATAGAATTTTTAAATTAATTTTAATAAAAGAGAAATAGCAATGAGACAGTTCCAAAACAAGTTAGTAGAACAGTTGCAATAATTAATACATTGCATATTGTTGTCTTCACAATAGTTATTCAGAGTACAAGAGGCAGGCATGATATCTTGTCTAAACACTATTAACACAAATCTTTCTTCTCATTGAACTAAAAGAAAAGGCTGTATATCTATCCTATTTTGTACATACATTTTTTTCACTACAAAATGGTCATTCATTCATAATCCCCTTTTTTGTTTTGTTTTGTCAGAGATGGGTGTTCCCATTGCCATTCAAATATTTTAGGTGCATTAATTCAGCAAAATTAACCATACAGAAGAAAAGTATAAACATGAGTTATAAAAAGCAAAGCCATATTAATAGGCTGAGCTGTAAAAGGCTGAAGGTGACAGCTTTTGACATTGCCAGTTCAGCTGATAACCCACTACTAATATGGACAATTGCATTATGTTAGGTTACATAGACTTTTTGTCCGAAGAATCAGAAAACAAAGTCGGGAAGGCATTAGGAAGTATGGCTATGATTGTAGAAGGAAGAAAATCAGAGGGTCCTCAGTTGCTTTGTCTAAATTCTTTGAAGTTTCTGTCTGACTCTTGGTCCACACATACTACAAACCACTCCACTATGGGGTAAAACAAGTAAATTTGAGCTGTTTCCCAAGAAGTGCTTGGGAAAATGGATCCCAGCTAATTTAAATGGCTCTTAAGACTTATATATCAAATCATGGGCATTTGTGTTGATAAAGAAGATGTGGTGTTTTTAGAAAATGGAGTATTATTCAGCTATAAAAAGATGTATTTGAGGCTTTCATTGGTAGATGGATACAAACAGAAACCATCCTCTTAAATGAAATAAATTGGACTCACATGTACAAACATTGAATTGTCTCCTTAGAGTTAGAACCTGAAAGAGAAAATAAAATCTGAAGGGTACAATAGAGACTGAGGAAAGGGAATGAACCTATTCAAAAGGAAGGAATTACTGAGATGACAAGAAGGACAGGAGAAGGAGTAGGGGAAAGAGATATATTTATGTAAGCGAGATGGTTTGGACAATTCTAGGGATGAAGTCCAGGGAACCAGTGTGAGAGTGGTAAGAGAAAGTAGCCTGAATAGAAAGGAGTATATTTTCAAGAGCTTAGAAGAAAATACTTTTTTAATAAAAAAACACACATAGAACTCATCAGAATTTTCCAGTTATTTATCATCCTCTTCTCAGCGTTATAGGAACTGGATTAAACCCTGGTTTAGCAATTTGCATTTTCTTTTAAATTAAGGGTTTATTTCTCAGTCCACTGAAAAAAAAATAGTTTTACAGACCATCCTTCCCTCATCCAACAATCTATTTTCTGAATTGAAGCCTTTCCTTCATTTTTTTCTATGATTGATTGCTGTCAAAAGAAGTTATTCAGTTCACTGGAAGCTTTGTGTGCAATAGACTTTTAAGGGAAAAACATTCACTGGCCCAGGGGATTATGAAGGGTATTTGTAAACACAAAATACTGAAGTGAGTGTGAGCTTCATTTTAGAATCTCTGTGTTCATCAGGCTCACCACAGGAGAACAAGGATGTGAGGTAACAGGAACAGATGCAGAGGGTCGGGGTAAGGGAAGCAACCTTGCCCACAGCAGAGTGGAAGTGTTCTCACACTATGACGAGACGTCTAGTCCTGCACTGATCACCTGGTGCTGGGCTTGCTAAACACTCAACATGGGGTGAAAATTGGTGTAACACAGCTCTGCACTGTGGTGAAGCACACTTTTCTAAAGAATGCTTCACTTTGCAAAGATATGAAAATTGCTATTTGGGTCTTGAATTTCGTCAAAGGTCAGCTATTGAAGGCTCATGTCCCAAAGTAATGCTACTGGAAGGTGGCAAAATGTGAACAGGTGGGACTCAGTGGGAAGACATTAAGTCATCAGAAAGATGATCTTGAGGGCAATAAGGGAACCTCAGTCACTCCTTCTCTGTCTCTGCCTCTTTTTCTCTGTCTGTCTTTGTCTTTGTCTCTCTGTAACTCCTCTCTCTCACTCTCCCCCTCCCCCACTTCCTCTCTCCCATTTTCTCTCTCCCTCTCTCTCCCTCCTTCTTTCCCTACATCTCCCACTGTGTGTGTGTTGCTTTCTCCTTCCCTCTCTTCCCCTTATTCCATACCTTCCTTCCTCCCCCTCTGTCTCCTCCCCCCTTGTCACCGCCCCTCCCCGATGCTATAGTCCTTCTCTATGATCTGGTCCTCCATGATGGTACTGTGTCACCATGATCCCAAAGCAATGTGACCTAGTGATCATAGACTGAAACCTGAGCTGTAAACCAAACTTAACATTTCCACCATCCAAACTTTTTCTAATATACCTTTGTTATAATGACAAAAAGCTGATAGTACACATAAACTAATTATAAACAAGAGTACCTATACATAAAAACTTAGAAAGCAGAATAAATTGTAATTGGTTTTACCTATTTTTGACATATAAATTACTATTTATAGAATACAGAAAAAAAAGATAGGTTTTTGACTTCAAAAAACATGGTGGTACACACCTGTGATTGCAGCATTCTAAGAGGTTAAAATGTAAGAATAATGCATTTGGGCACAAACTGAACAGTTTATCAAGACCTGTGTTAAAATAAGAAAATAGTGGGTGGTTAGGGATTGAGCTTAGTGTAAAAGCCCTGAGCTCAGTCCTCAGTACCACAGAAAGAGAGGGAGATGGGGAGAGGGGCAGTGAGGAAGATAGAGGGGGAGATGAGGAGTAGGAGAAGAAGAAGAAGAAGAAGAAGAAGAAGAAGAAGAAGAAGAAGAAGAAGAAGAAGAGGAAGAGGAAGAGGAAGAGGAAGAAGAAGAAAAAGAAAAAGAAGAGAAGGAGAAAGAGAAGAAGAAGAGAAGGAGAAGGTGAAAGAGGAGAAGGAGGAGGAGGAGAGAAAGAGGAGGAGGAGAGAAAGAGGAGAAGGAGGAGGAGGACCACGATGAGGTGGATGATGAGGAGGAGGACAAGGAAGAGGATGAGGAGCAGACAGAATGGAGGAGAGAAAGAAAGAGAGGAAGAAAGGAAGGAAGGAGAGGTATAGGGAGAGGAAAAGAGAGGGAGGGGAGGGAGAAGAAGAGGGAATAAAAGCTAAAGGAAGGAAAGCTAAGGAAGGAGGGACAGAGGGAGGTAAAAAGGTAGGGAAGAAGGTAGGGGTTAGAAGAGAGAGGGGGAAGAAAGGGAAGGAAGGTACAAAGGAAGGAAGGAAGGAAGGAAGGAAGGAAGGAAGGAAGGAAGGAAGGAAGAAGAAAGGTAGGCAGGCGGGCTGACTGGCAGACAGGCAGATATGCAGAGTTCAGCTAAGATTGTAAATACCAAAACACATGCAAGGCAGAATAACTATCATACAGTAACAATTAGTACATGTCAACTAAGTCTTTTTCTGACACTATAAAACATACTTTTTTACAAAAAAATATGAAAACACACTCTTTTTATTGTGAGCAAATTATACAAAGATGTGTGCTTTAAATTATTAAATAACCATACAAAGTATTGTGTGGTTATTTAATAATTGCTTCCTTATGGTTAAACCTATTTCTTTACATTTCCTATTTTTCACATCAAGTAATACACAAAAAGTTATAACATGAGGTGCATATTATATTATAAGATGATTTCCACCCAAGAAAATCCTTAAGATACATCAAGAGCTCCTAACCTTCTCAATTATTTTGCAATACTGAATTATCAGGCTACCTTCACTCAAGCAATGTCAAAGATGTGGTTAGCATATGTGATTCAAATGTCAACACCTGCTCACATAGGAACATGGGGAACCACAATAATTTATCATTATAATGGACTCAAGGCCTTAAATTAGTTGATATCATATACAATTAAACAGAAGAGGAATTTCTCAAGGGGCTAACTTTATAAGGTTCTTGACTTCAAGAAGTGGTACTTATTCCTCACTATATTCCTAGAACGTCTAAACACAATGGCTGATTCATGATACTATGCATGATTCATAAATTCATAGAATATTCAATGATGTTTCATTTTTAAACTGGGGGAATAAGATGAAATGTCTATAACCTCCACATAACAATAGTGGATCACTCATTTTTGTACACTAACACCCTGGAAAATAAAGTAAAATCTAAACTTAATTTTAGAAGAGAACTTGTTAAAGAGAAGAATAAGAAAAGCTCTCATAAATAAAAAATTGAAACAAATGTTGGAGAGGCTGTGGGAAAAAGGAAACCCTCTCCACTACTGGTAGGAATGTAGACTGGTGCAACCATTCTGGAAATCAGTATGGAGATTCCTTAAAATATTAGGACTGGAAATCCGATTCAAGCCAACTATTGCCATAGTAGGAATTTTCCAAGAGGAACTGAAAATATCATATCATAGTGATATATGTGCTAATCTGTTTATAGCAGCACAATCTGTGATACCCAAATCTTAGAAACAACCAAAATGCTCATCACCCAAGTTATGGATGAAAAACATGTGATAATGGAGCATGACTCAGCTATAAAGAATGATAAATTCAAAGCATTTATAGTTCTGTGGATGTCACTTGAAGATATACTCATAAGTGAAATAAACCAAACCCACATCTATAAATATCAGATTATATCCCTAGTGTAAGTACTCAAAACTAGATTTCTAACTTTCTGTGTAAGAATATGTAATCATTTCTTCCTATTTTAAAAACTACTTTTTTCACATTCTGCAGGTATGTAAAGTTTAACATATCAATATTTGAAGGAAAATACCTGTTCCATGTCTTGCCTAAGATATTTGATATTCAGTGAGATAGTGAGGATAAACCCAACTGCATATGTTGTAGGGTAATAATAAATTTCTCTTCTGCCGGGTTAAAAACCAAAATTTGCAGACCAAAAATTAGAGAAAAATAAGAGTTGTACAGAGAGTCAAAATTTGGCCCTAGTCTTTCAAGGTCAGTGAGGACTGATGACCAGAGAGAACTTGTACTGTAACAATCTATAACTCAAGATGTCACAAATTTTCTGATCAAGGAAATTATGGAGCCGTGGAGGAAAGTGATCGATGATGTAGAGCGTGCCTAAGGATAGTCACATGGAGAGAAAACATTCTCTCAGCCTCTTACACAGAGCAAATTGGTCAAGTAATATTTATGACTCATCTACATGGCTGAATGTGACAAAGGATCTACAAACTGTGGTACAGTATTTCAGGGTAAATCTTGAAGAGATTTGATTGATCTTGTCACATAAAAAAGTTATACTTCTTTTTCTATAGGTCTTGCTTCATTTTGGTCTTACTCATCCAGCAAAAATTATAAAAATGAGGTATAAAAAGTAAATTCGTATTAATATGCTGAGCAGTAAAAGGCTCAAGTCAACAACTTCTGACTTTTCCAGTCCTATAGTAAGCCACTGCTATTATGGACTACTGGACTATATTGGATTATTTGTTGAATTCACACACCTACAATATTTAAATGGCAATGGAATACACATCTCTGACAAAACAAAACAAAAAATGGGGTTATAAATGAAGGACCATTTTGTATCTGTATATACAGAATAGGATAGATATACAGCTACATTATCTTATTTCAATGAGAAGAAAGATTTGTACTAATAGTGTTTGGGCAGAATATCATGTCTGTCTCTTGTACTATGAGTAACCACTACGAAGACAATATGCAATGTATTAATTATTGGAAATATCCTAGTAATCAGTTTTAAAACTGTCTCATTGCTATTTGTCAATAAAATTAATTTAAAAAGAAAGACACTGAGCACAGTGTAATTGTTCAATAAAGGACAATAATTACTATGTAACATTACATAAGTTTTCTGTCCAAAATTACTCTTTCACTATGTTCTCCCCTCCTACAAGGTACTGACCTCCAAAGGTTTTAGCTCTGATTCCAATCCAAGCAATATGATTCTAATGTTTTTTTTTCTAGAAACACTGATACCCCAGAGACAGAGCTGAATTCACTATCTTGTCACCCATGTTACGCAGGACTTCTTACTATTACAGTATTTAAGATAATATAATTATATTGTATATGCATATCTATAAACTGGTGGCAAGGATGGCCTCTAGTTTGTGTTCATATTCCTTGTCTAGCACTTATAGCCAATAAAAATTGAAAAAAATAAAGAAAATATTTGGTAATGATAGTATTCAGACAAATGAGCAGAAAAATAATAAAAAAAAGATGAAAGAAAAATATGAATTTTTAGGTACAAGAGATGAGTTATAGTTGCAAGTATTGATAACCAAGATCAGTATTTACAGCTAAAAATAATAATATGTAGATTGACTGGAAGAAAATCCAGAAGGCTACAAAACGTAAGTGAAAGGGGAAATAAAAGTGTAAGAAAAAATATTTATTTTCTATTGTTTTCTTCAGATTCTTTGGGGATTTAAAGTTAAACATATCAATACTTGAAGGAAAATATCTGTTCCATGTTATGTATAAGATGCTTGATATTCAGACAGATAGTGAGGTTAAACTCAACTGCCTATATCATAGGGTAATAATACTGTTAAGCTTCTCTTCTAGAGGGATAACAACTCAAGTTTGCAGACCAGAAATTAGAGAAATGTAAGGGCTACAAGGACAGCCAACATTTGGCGCTATCCTTTCAAGGTCAGTGAGGACTGAGGACATAAGAGAACATATACTATAACATCACTCAGTGATGTCCCAGATTTTCTGATGAAGGAAATTATGGTTCCAAGAGGAAAGTGATATACGATATAGAATATACCTAAGGACAGTTACATGGAGAGAAACCATTCTCTCAGGTGTTCATAGAGAGCAAATCAACAAACAACAAATACTGGAGGGGATGTGGGGAAAAGGAAACCCTTCTCCACTGCTGGTGGGAATGTAGACTGCTGCAACCATTAGGGAAACAAGTGTGGAGACTCCTTACAAAACTAGGACTGGAAGTCACTTTCAAGCCAGTTATTCCCATATTCCCAGAGGACCTGAAAACATCATATCATAGTGATATGTGTGTATCAATGTTTGTAGCAGGACAATTTGTGATATCCCAATCTTGGAAGCAACCAAAATGCCTATCACCCTAGGAATGGATGAAAAAGATGTGGTATTTTTATACACTGGAGTATTACTCAGCTATAAAGAATGATAAACTTGAAGCCTTCATGTTTAAGTGGATGCCATTTGAAGATATACTTATAAGCGAAATAAACAAGACCCACATATGTAATTATTGTAGTCTCCCAAGCACAAGTATTAAAAAGAAGAACTACAAATAGAAAGGTATACAATTAAAAGGAAGGTGAGAATATGAGGATTGGACAATGAGGAGAGGGCAAGGAGAAAAGATGGGAAACATGACAAGGGCAAAACCATACATTTATTCGAGCTAGATGGGTAACACAATGATCCTGAGAAACATCAGCAGGTTTATGAAACTAGCAGTTAATTGGTAGGATTCTCACTCTGACTAACTATACATGCTTATACCTGTGATATACTGCAGATAGCAATGTGTAATAGAAGGGGCACACTTGGAATGCCTGTCATTCTGGTCTTCTAAATGGGTATGACTTGTCATGACATGCCAAGCATTATCATACTGTCTTTCAAGTAAAAGTCCTTTTTTTCTTTTTTAAACTGAGGGTAATAAATGAAAAAAAAAGACACAAGAAAAAAAATATCACAGTACTGTCCAGCTAAAATGGTGTATATGGTTAGGTTTCTAAATTTCTGTGTCAATATATGTAAGTGTTCATTCTTATTTTTTTCAGTTTTTTCTTCATATTCTGTAGGGACATAAAGTTTAACATATCAATACTTAATGGAAAATACCTTTTCCTTGTTATGTCTATGATGCTTGATAGTTAGACAGATAGTGAGGATAAACAGAACTCCATATGATACTGGGTAATAATAAGACTCTCTTCTAGAGGGTTAGCAACCTAAGTTTGCAGAACAAAAATTGGAGAAAAGAAAGGGCTTCTAAGAGAGCCAACATTTTATTCCTAGCCTTTCAAGGTCAGTGAAAATTCAGGACATAGGAGAATCTGTACTGTAACATCATGGAACTCAGTTGTGAGTTCTGATCAATGAGATTATGGAGCCACAGAGGAATGTGATTGATGACCTATAGTGTGCCTAAGGGGAGTCACATGGAGAGAAAACTTTCTCTCAGGCTTTAACAAAGAGCAAACTGGTTCAAGCAATGGCCATGACTCATCCACATGGCTGACACTGATGATGGATCGTCAGAGTGAGGTACAGGATTACAAGATAAACCCTAAGGGTACTAGACTGATCTTGAAGATACAAAAGTTGCATTCCTTGTTATATAAGTCTTGCTTTTTCTTGGTCTTAACTATCCAGCAGAAAAGTATATAAGTTTATGAAGCAAATCCATATTAATATACTGAGCTGTAAAGGGCTCAAGTCAACAACTTCTTTGTATAAGCCACTACTGTTGTGGACTGCTAAACTGTGTTGGATTGTTTCGCTGAATTCATGCAACTGTACTATCAAGATGCCAATGGAATACCGATCTATGATAGGACTAAACCAAAAAAAAAGGCTACAAAGGAAAGACAATTCTGTATTAGTATATACAGAATACTTAGGATATAGAGCTACTTTCGCTTAACTCAATAAGAAGAAATATTTGTACTAATAGTATTTGGGCAGGATACTCTGTCTGCTTCTTATACTATGGATAACCACTAAGAAGATAATCATGTATGAGGTATTAGTTATTGAAACAGTCATATTAATCAGCTTTGAAACTATTTCATTGATATTTATTTCTCAATAGAAATAAATAAATAATATTTTATTGAAGAAAATAGCAATGAGACAGTTTCAAGACAAATTAACAGGACAGATTCAATAAATTAATACATTGAAAACTGTTTTCGTAATGTTTTGGTATCTTACGAGGTGTATACACGATATTATACTTACAGACACTATTATAGAAGATGTCTCTAATCAGTGACTTAAGAGAGTGTAGCTGTATACTTATATTTTAATACTTGAATTATATCACATATTCAATAATTAATACTTTTTACCTTGTTATTTTCCTAGTGATTTGCCATAGTACTAGAAGTTGACATAATATCTTGTCCAACTACTATTAGTGCGAATCTTGCTTCTCATAGAATTATGCAGAAGCATGGCATATTTATCCTAACTGTATTCTTTATACAAACACATTATGGTCCTTCCTTTGTATACCCCTTTTTTGTCTAGACCCGTCAAAGATGGGCACTCCATTGTCATTAAACCAATTTAGGTGCCTGAACTCAGCGACACAATCCAACATAGTCCAGCATTCCACAATAATAGTGAGTTATCTGAAGAAGTTGTTGACTATAGCCATTTACAGCTCAACTTATTATTATGGCCCCACATTATATACCTCATTTTTATACTTTTCTGCTGGATGGTTAAGACTGAGATAGAGCAAGACGTATATACAAAAAAATGTAGCTTTTGTTTTTGATGAGGTCAGTGAAGTCCCCTCAGGGTTTATCTTGTAATCCTTTACTTTACTCTGTAGATCCTTGGTCTGTATTATCCATGCGGATGAGTCATGGCCAATGCTTGACCAGTTCGCTCTCTGTGAGAGCCTGAGAGAAAGTTTTCTCTCCATGTGACTCTCCCCAGGTACACTATAGATCATCAATCTCTTTCCTCTGTGGCTCCATAATCTTCTTGATCAGAAAATTTGGGACACAAGTGAGTTTTATGTTATTACAGTACAGGTTCACCTATGTCCTGAGTCTTTGCTGACCTTGAAAGGCTAGGGCCAAAATGTTGGCTGGCCCTGTGGTTCTTCTATTTCTCCAATTTTGATTGGTGAACTTAGGTTGTTAACCATCCAGAAGAAAAGCTGCTTAGTACCCTGCAGCATATGCCATTCAGTTTGCCTTAACTATCTGACTCAATTTTCTTTAGTTGTTGTTGTACATTTCTATTTGTATTTCTTCTTTTGACTTCTTATACTAGGGAGACTATACAATATTTGTACATGTATGTCTGGTTTATTTCACTTATGAGTATATGTTCAAGTAGTATCCAATTCAATATAAATGCTTCAAGTGTATCATTCTTTATAGCAGAGTGATACTCCATTATATAGAAATACCACATCTTTTTCACCCATTCCTCTTGTGATGGACATCTTGATCATTAACAAGATTTTGCTATCACAAATTGTGCTACTATAGACATAGGTATACATATATTACTATGATATAATGTTTTCAGTTTCTCTGGGAAAATTCCCAGGAGGGCGATAGCTGGCTTGAATGGGATTTCCAGTCCTCTCTTTTGAGGAGTGTCCACACTGATCTCCATAATGGTTGCTCCAATCTACATTCCCACCTGCACTAGAGAAGTATTCCCTTTTCCCCACAACCTCTCCAACATTTGTTGTTGGTTGATTTCTTTATGAGAGCCATTCTTTCTGGTGTGAGATGGTATCTCATTGTTGTTTTTATTTGCATTTCATGGATGGCTAGTGATGTGGAGCATTTTTTTCATATATTTATTCTCTTCTTTAATTTCATCCTCTGAGAAGTGTGTGTTCATCTCAGATGCACATTTCTGAACTGGGTCTTTAAATTTGAGGGCCCTAATATATCTTCGTTCTTTATATGTTGTAGAGAGCAGACCTTTGTCTGATTGCTTATTAGTTAGGATTTTTTGTGGGCTGTCTTTTCACTTTGTTGACAATTTCTTTTGACGTGCAGAAACTCCTCAGGAATTGTTCATCCCAGTTGTTGAATCTTGCACGTGTTTCCCATGCAAATATATGTTTGTTCATGAACTCTTTACCTACCCCTATGTCTTCAAGACTTCCTCCTACTTTTCTTCCAGGAGATTGAATTTTTGTGTTTTAATGTTTAGATCTTTAATCCATGTTGACTTTAGCTTAGTGTATGGTGATAGAGCTGGGTCAAGTTTTCGTTTTCAGCATGTATAAAGCCACGTTTTCCAGCACCATTTGTTAAAGAGGCTATCTTTCTTCCAGTAAGCTTGTTTGGCCCCTTTGTTGATGATCAGGTCACTGAGTGTGATTGTAGATGCCTCTGCATCTTCTAATCTATTCTATTGATCCTGAGGTCTATTTTGTTGCCAATACCATGTTGGTTGTATCGCAGTGGTTTTGTAGTATAATTTTGATTTATTACTTCAGATGCTATGTATTCAAAAATTTCTTTCTTATTTTCAGGTTTTAATTCTTGTCTGAGTTCCTCTATACCTTTCTGCTGTTGTTTTTTTGCTTCTGCTTCTGTTAATTGATTCATTTCAGCTGAGCTAGTGTCTTCTGCATTTATTGGTGGACTCAAGGGCTGAGACCGTATTTTTCTCATTATTTTTGTCATTTTATATAGCACTGACCTCTTTCCTTTGGTGTAGAGCTTTAGTGCAATTACAACCTTTACCTATAATGAGATTCGGGTTCCAATCTATTAAGTTTCAGATTATCCAGTTATGCCTGCCCCAGATGTAGCTGTTGTATTTAGTTCTTTTATGCTTCAGCCCTTCTGGCACAACTGTGAGGCTGTGGTTCCTCTCTGCTGTGTCCCTGGCCTGCGGAGCACTGGGGAGCTCAGAAGCTCTCCCACACTGACTGTGTTGTGCTGGGTTTGATCAGGGGCCGGAAGAGTCACAAAAGTTCTCACTTGCTCATCGTGCTTGGGGGCAGGGCCTCCAGGGAGTTTGAGGGTGGCACGGCCCGGGATGGATTGCCTAGAGAGTCTCAGAAAGTCTCACTGGCTGGGAGGTCTTGGGGTGTGGTAGCTCCACGTTGCGTTGTCTGTGGGAGGCGTGCCAGGAAGCCGATAGTTCTCCCACACACCAGGTCGGTTTCGGGTGGATCAGGGGCTGGAAGTGTCATGAAACTTCTCACTTGCTCTGCGGGCTTGGGGGCAGGGGCTCCAAGGAGTTGCTGTGCAATGTATTGTTTATTGAAACTGATCTACTAATTGGTTTTGCAACTGGCTCACTGCTTTTTGTTTCTCAATAAAACTATTTTTTAAAAGTGTGGGAAAAGAAGTAATTACCATTATTATTATAATACAGAATTCTTTCAAACCTGTTATGTAAACATCTCACTGTTCATTTAAAGGTAGCACAACTTAAAGAAATAAAAATGTATTTGAAATAAAAAAGATAATCTCAAAAACAATAATGCATACAAGTTCTGAATTAAATCTTGTATATTGTCCTGCTATATATATTCCCTTTATAACTAAAGCATCTTTAATTTCTGTTCTGAATTTCTTTCATTTAAAAATTTGAAAAAGTAAGAATGAAATAGACCTTTTATTGAGGTATCTAGATAAATCTCTGCTTGACACACGGCACAAAACCTACCTACACTGATTAGGGCAGAAATGCACAAAGCCTTTACTCTTAGAATCTGTTGTCTCCTGAATCAGTATTCTCAGGAGACAAACTACTCAGCATATTATAACTATGAATTGGAAATAAATTTCATTTCCTGATCTCCAGCTATTGAAGGAAAAATCTAGGAATTGGACAGAAGGAAATATGTATAGAGCCTTTCATTATCCGTTATTAGAGGACAATTTTCAAGATAGGCTACAACAGGGAAAGGCAGACACTCCTATGTTACACTAAGACTGGGGCTATTTGCTTCCAACAAATAAGGTTGATGTTATATTAATGAAAGGAATATGAATTTATCACAGAGACCAGATGGGGACCTTTAGAAATAAATGGCCACAGTGGGAGGTCTGTTTGATTTCAATTCAGATAGTTTCAATGAAAGTAAGTTCCAGCCTGGCATGAAAGCTTCTTCCCACTCTATCTCCTTCCTTCTCCAAATGGAAAAGTACTCATTACACTCTTGCAGCAGGCTCAGCACATGCAGACACCATTCCTAACACATCCCTTATTCCCAGTTTAGCAGAAAACTATCAAGCAATGTGAGAAAAGCTGAGCATTTGCAGAGGATGATTTATGCTGCAAAGATGGAAAGACGAATGACGCGTGGCAAGAGAGGGAATGGGCACTGTTGTGTGCTTATGTGTATGGGTGGTGGTATGCTCCAGACCAAAGGGGATGAGATTAAAGAAAGAGGACTGAAAGGGAAGGGGAGATTGAAGTGCAAGATGCTTATGGCACCCATGCATTGCACCACACAGATCTGCTTCAAGTCTTCTGTCCTGATGTGAGTGAGAAGCAATCAGGCAGGTATGACACCTCATCCTATATCTGTGCCTTTGTACAGATGCCTTGTGGTCAATTACCTGAAACTTACTACGAATTTCTTAAAGTTTACCTACTATGTTCCCTTTGGGAAGAGGAGTACTCAGCAGTACCTAGAGCAGAGAGCATTTCCTGCCACGGCCTGTATACCGACCTCAGCAGCATCCTAGATACGGTGGGCTCACATCAGTGTGAGACTCATTCATAACCGAGACTGAGAGAACTAAAGCCTTCTCGGCCCCACCCACCCTCCCTGTTTCCCTAAAATGTGACTAGAAAAGGCCTCAGAGGGGTGAGATGGGTGAGAAAGCAGAAATCACTCCACATGATTTGTGAGTAGAGTGC
This sequence comes from Ctenomys sociabilis, assembly GCA_004027165.1. NCBI lineage: Eukaryota > Metazoa > Chordata > Mammalia > Rodentia > Ctenomyidae > Ctenomys > Ctenomys sociabilis. The sequence goes on along the minus strand of PVKA01001623.1, from coordinate 46,164 downwards.
TATTGCTTTTTGAAGTATTGCTATCCTGAGTATCAGGTTCCTAATGTGTACAATATAGATTGCTATGAAATGTTCTTCTGTAGCTATTACCCTCAGGATACCATAAGTCTGAAAGGGGGATGATGGTCTGCAATGAGATAAATGACATAGTCTAAAAAGACTTAGGAAAAATTCTTCAGGACTAACAGCAAAGGGATATAAAGGCATATACGGAGAATAAAAGTAAAGCTCAACTGAAAATTGTCCACCTTATCATGAGGCTACAGATTAATATAGAATGATGCCTGCGTGTATGAACTTAATTTGTTCTGTGATTCCAGGACAAGACAGGCATGTTTGTGCCACCCAGGAAAGATAGCCACAGTCATATTAGTCACACAATATAGAATTCACCCATATAAACAAAATGGGGCCAAATTTTTCTGTTTTTGAAACCAAATTGCTTGTGAACACAAGCCATCCCAAGCCAAGGCAGCACCACTGCTGTACTACTTGCATGGGTGACTGACTATGCCCCGAGCAAGGCTCACATGGGCCTGTCCTCAGATGGGATGTGTGAGCACAGCACACGCTTCTAATAAACAGGGAGTTTTAAAACCTAGAAAACGAGATGAAGTAGGTGAGACATAAAAGAGTCTTGATAAAGGCCTCAGGTAGTTTAAAAAGTGAGCAATTTTACAAGCCTCCATTCAACTTTGGTAAAAACCCAGAGAAGATACAAACTTCTATGAATATAATAAAATTTACTATTGTTCTCTATGTCCTACATAAATACATATAAAGCATGTACATTTGATTATAAAACACACACGCTTTATATATAAACAAACTTAATTTTGAGTTGTATTTTAATACTTCAGCACAGAGAAATGATAACCAAAAGCTCATGTTCCCTCTGAACATAAAAAGTTAATCATAAGATGAGGCCATTGGATTTAATGAATAACACACTGACTGCACAGAAACTATTTACCTTGGAGGAAATAGATGAGTGAGACAGAACATCAATTGCGAGGCTTTCAAGGATGTCACAGATTAAAACATACTGAATTTGAGCATTTTTATAGGATGCCCTGATATCATAGAAACAGTTTGAGAATGGATAAAAATATTCTCAGGTGCAGATAACAGCACAAAAAAAAGAAGGTAATACACTAAGATCAATCCAGCACTCTATTCCATGATTCTAAAATAAGATTTTACTACATCAGGAAAGGCATTATTTTTCGGACTGTGAGACACAGTAACTTCTCAGCCATGTCTGTACTCCTTCCGAGTCATAGAAGACAAGTTTTATAAGTAAACAAGCAAAAATAATGCCAACAGAAGGAGGAAGTCACCTGAGGAGCAGACTCGTGACCTGGCTCCTCCATCATACAAGCTTATTTTAGGGAAATAAGAAACAAATACTGATGCTGTTAGGTTAAGGGTAAGATATCATCCCATAAACCTGTGTCCTCCCCAGGTTCCTTTGTGTGAACTTTCTTGCTTATCTGTCCTATCATTTTGGGGTTTTTTTTTTGTTTTGTTTTGTTTTGTTTGCAATATGAGGAGAACACAGCCTTGCTCTCTGTAGCCATTGCTTTGTCTGCTCTTCACCACAGCCACAAACTGCTGCCCTCTGCCATGTGCCACTCTGCCTTGGAGCTAGATGAGTACAGACGGAAGCCTCCAGCAATTGTAATCCAAATAAACCTTTCCTTCCTTCATTTTCAGTGTTGGGTATTTGTCCCAGCAATGACAGAAGAGTAACCAAGACATCTACCAAGTGAGATATGTTTAAGGAAATACAGAGACAAAAACAAAAGCCTTTCTTAACAAATATTTCTTGACTTTAATAAGTTAGCAAGTACTCTGTGAAAACTTAGGGCCAGTCAGATAGCTCAGTGGACTAAAGCATCTGCTTAGGCACATGCAGGGATTAGGATCCAATCCCCAGCCTGCTGTGCCTGCTCCTCGTCCACACACTCTGAGATGGTGAGTGACACACGCCTGTAATCCCAGCTCTTGGGAGGCTGAAAACTAGAGGAGCACTAAGAGTCCAATCTGTGTAGTGAGACCCTGTAGACCCTACAATAAAAACATAAAAAATAAATTCCCTTACAAATATTGTAATTGATTGCTGTATATCTTTCAACATCTTCAATTCTTTAATATTTTATATTTACTGGTGAAACACTTCTGAAACCTAAAATAAATTGATATTCTTTCATTTGTAAGAAATGCTTGGAGATTTTATTTTTGACTAAAATTAAACATGGAAAGCAGAATTCTTGAGGAGTACTGTGTTAGTGTTTAGCATGTCTTTCAAGATCCATAATTTCTGTCTAGGAACCTCACACAGATCCACTTCTCCACTACATGATGTTCTCTGTATTTAAAGAGGAAAAAGATAAACAAATGTTTTTACCTAGAAGTCGATGAGTTTTTCTAAAGCAGAAGGATCATCCTCTAGGACAGCCTAGGACAGCCTCTAGGACAGTTTACTGAGGGGCCTGATAAGTTAGTGTCACTGCTGCTCCACTTCCCTGGAGCAGGCTACGGAAAATATTGAGAATTGGTCAAGAGGTACAAAGGCAGTGGAGCAGAGGTTTAAGACTCTACTAGAGTACTGCAATAAACAATGACATATAATTTTTTTCAGAAAAAGAAGCATGTTGGAAGATGAAACAAATGCCAAAACTGTATGGACACCACAGTTGTATTTAAAAAAATTAACTCTCAAGTCTGAGAGTACATACTGAATGAATGTTGTTTTTTTTGTAGCTAAAGAGTCCTTTTCTCTTTTTTCTTCTTGTTTTTGATCTTTTTGCTCTTTGGTTTGCAGATTTCTACTTAGCTATGTCTAAGATCTCTGATTATTTTTTTCCAGTGTGCAAAGGAACCCATTATGGATACTCTCCCTTTCCATTAGTGGTTTTTTGGTTTTTTTTTTTCTTTTTCGGGATTAGTACAAGAATTTATTTAATTTTTTAAAGAATACAAAATAATAAAAAAAAATTATTAGAAATGTATCTAAGTTATTCTTCTCTTATTGCTGGGACAAATACCTGACACCCAAAATGAAGGAAAGAAAGGTTTATTTAGCTCACAGTTACTGGAGGTTCCAGCCACTCGGCTGGCTCCCAGGCAGAGGGGCACATGGCAGAGAGCAGCCTTTCATGGTGGCAGCAAAGAGCAGAGGGCAAGAGCAGAGAGCAAAGGGAGTGGCAGCATCTCAAGCAGCTAGCTAGCCTCTCTTTCCTCCTTACATAGTAATGCAAATTACTCAGCCAGGGTGTGGCACTCATGCCTGCAATCCAGCACTACATCAAGAATCAATCAATGACTTCAGAAGCCAAGCCTCCCAATGACTGCATGAGCCTTTGGGGGACACCTGTACACAATTCACAACAAACTGATACAAAATCTCATTAAATAAGATAATAGAAATTCAACAATGATTGCTGCATTGCATGATATTATCCTCAAAATAGTCAGTTAGATTACTAGATATAAAGCAGAAAAATTGTTTTTAAAAAAAAAGACCAAAACACAAAAATTATAAGAAATCAAAAAGAAAAAAATAAGAATAAGAAAAAACATTTTAAGCATTAAGTGCTCCTTTCAATAGACCAGCATAAATCAATGATACAATTATCCAAACTATTCTGCATATATGCATAAATATAATCTCTTTTACCTTTTTTTCTTTCATCCTTTTTTTCATACCAGTTTTTCTTTCCCATTGTATACATTCTTTCCCTTTCACAGTATCTATTGTGCGTTTAAGATTTTATTTACTTTTTCAGGTTCTCACACTAGCAACATAATACCATGCTTACACATGCAGGTCTGAGTTATTTCTTTCATTTATTAACACAGTCTCTAGTTGAAACTACTTACCAAGAAAGCCTTTATTTTTTTTATGTAGCTGACTAATACTCCATTGTGTAAAAATACATCGTTTTTATCCTCAGTTGGTGGGTATTTGGGTCATTTCTTTTTTTTTTTAATTTCTTTTTTATTTTATTGAAGTACAAATATCAATCAGACAGTTTCAGGACACCTTAACAAGACAGATTTGATAAATTAATACATTGCAAACTGTTTTCATAATGTTTTGGTATCATACAAGGTGCATACATGATATCATATTTACAGATATTATTTTAGCAGATGTCTCTTACCAGTAAATTAAGAGTGTAGCTGCTTACTTATCTTATTTTTATACATGAATTATATCAAAAATTCAATAATTATTTTTCTAGTTGATGACCGTAGTACTAGAAGCCGACATAATATCCTTTCCAACCACCATTACTGCAAATCTTGCCTCTCATAGGATTATGTAGAAGCACAGCGTTATCTATCCCAACTGTACTGTCTATACACACACATCATGATATTTCTTTCTATACCCCTTCCTTTGTCTACACCTGTCAAAGGTGGGCACTCCATTGTCATTCAACTAACTTAGGTGCTTGAACTGGACACCACAGTCCAACACAGTCCAGCATTCCACAACAATAGTGAGTTATTCAAGGAAGTTGTCGACCATAGCCATTTACAGCTCAGTTTAATATTATGGCCCCACGATGTATACTTCATTTTTATACTTTTCTGCTGGATGGTTAAGACCTAGATAGAGCAAGACTTATATACCAACACATGAACTTTATATTTCTTATGTGGTCAGGGAGATGGCTCAGTGGAATAAGCGCTTCCCTGGCAAGCACAAGAGCTGGAGTTCAATCCCCGGTTCTGCCAAAAAAAAAAAGTTATATAGGGCTAGGGAAGTGGCTCAGTGGAATAAGTGCTTCTCTGGCAAGCAGAAGGGCCTAAATTCAATCTCTGGTTCTGCCAGAAAAAAAAAGAATCAAAGAGCTAACTTCTAATAGGTAGCCCGGCTAGCTCAGTCGGTAGAGAATGAGACTCTTATTTCTAACATTTAGCTACGACAAACTGTGCTGCCATAAACATGGGTGTTGTGGCATGATGATTTCAGTTCTTTTAGAAAAACACGTATGAGGAGAATAGCTGGCTTGAATGGGACCTCCAGTCCTAGGTTTTTGAGGAATCTCCACATTGATTTCCATAATAGTTGAACCTGCCTACGTTCCCACCAACAGTTCTTCCCAAGAACCCCTCTAGCTTTTGTCATTGGTTGACTTCATGTTGATAGCCATATGTTCTGGCATAAGATCATATCTCAGCATCGCTTTAATTTTCATCTCTTGAATGACCAATGATGTTGAAAATTTTTCACATGGTTATTTGTCATTTGTATTTCTTCAATTGTGAAGTATATATTCATCTCAGTTGCCCATTTTGGGACTAGATCTTTGAATTTTGGAGGCCTGATTTTTAAATTATATATATATATATATATATATATATATATATATATATATATATATATATATTCCATATACTCCTTTGTCTGAGAGAGTCAGCTATAATTTTTTCCCAATTTGTGGGTTTTTGTTTTACAGTGTTGGTAATTTCTTTTTAAATGAAGAAACTTTTCAAAGAGATAAGACCCCCATTGTTTATTTTTTTGAAGTATTTCCCATGCAGCTTGATTTTGTTCATAAACTCTCTACTTACAACTATGTCTTCAAGATTTCTACCTACTTTCTCCTCCAGAAGACTTAGTGTTTCTGCTTTAACATTTAAATCTTTAACCCATTTTGACAGTAGTGTTGCACATAGTTATAAGCATGGGTCAATTTTTAGCTGTCAACATATAGAAAGCCCGTTTTTTCAGTGCCATTTATTAAAGAGCCTATCTTTCTTCCAGTGAACATGTTTATCTCCTTCATCACAGATAAGGTGGTTTAGTGTGTTTGTACTTGTGTCTGCATCTTCCAATCTGTTCCACTGATCTTTGGGTCTGATTTTTTGTTTCCTTTTCTTTTTGCCATGCTGATTTTATCACATTAGCTTTGTGGCATCATTTGAAGTCAGGGGTTGTGATGCCTCCTGCCTTTCTTTTCTTGCTTATAACTGCTTTTGTGATTCTAGGTCTCTTCTGGTTCTATGTGAACCTTAGGAAAGTTTTGTCTTGATCTGTGAAGTATACTAATGATATTTTAATCGACATTGCATTCAATCTGCACAATTTTATGTTTTTGATGTTGAATAAATCCTTTAAATTTTCAGAGAATTCAGCAAGTGTCCTTTATTGGCTTTCTTTAGATCTTCTAGATTTGATTCTCCTCTGCTTACAGTTTTCACCTGTAATCACCTATTATTTGACAGTAGTCCTATTAATGAAGGAGTAGATAAGGTGCTTTGCATATTTTTATGATTCGGTTTCAGTTATTAATTTATTTATTTGTTTGTTTGTTTATTTATTTTGCAGTACCAGGGATTGAACTCAGAACCTTGAGCTTGCCAGGAAAGCACTTACTCAATATCTCCCCAGCCCCTCATTCTTTCAATGAGGCTGTCTCTGGACTATAACCTTCACAAATTATTTTCGGCTTTTTTTTTATTCCCTTGTGCCATTACTGAAAAAGGAATGCTGAAAGGAAATGGGAGTTATTTTCTTCCTTTCTTCAGGTCAGTTAAAATCTGATAAGACACTATTTGTTTAGAATCTAGTAAACAATTTCTTTTGAGTACAAACCTTTGGCTCAAGAAAGCAGTTTTCTGAGCTTATTTCGAGATAGCTGTTTTTTTTTCCTTTCCCCTTGACAGCATATGGAAAAGATTTTCTTCACTTTTATCTCCCTGAGAGCCTGGTGAAGTTTCAGGGTACAAAACCCAGGAAAGTGTGTACCTTCCTAAGTGCAGACTCCCAGAAAGTTCAGCCTTTATCAATCTATTCTCAGGCTGAAGAAAATAAGTCATTTACCCTTTAAATGTTACTATCAGCCCCCAAGAACAGCGTCGGGGCCCAGTAAGCTGTGAGCCTCCAGACTCTGGGAAGCATTTTCCCAGATGACCTCAGTTCCCCTGGGAATCTACAAAAATACTGTTGACTTTTAGACTGTTCAAGGGACTTATTCTTGACAAGATGGGAATGAAAACCTCTAAGCTCTTACATGCAGGGCTAGCATTTGTAAAATGATACTTCAAAGAATTATTTATCTGAGTTTACCAATAAAATCTTACAATGCTGCTGATTCACAGATTAGTTCCTCTGGAAATATAAGAGAGAAATAACAAATTATTAAAGCAAGAAATTGAGGCTGGGGAGATGTCGTAGGGAATAAGTACTTCCCTGGCAAGCGCAGGGGCCTGAGTTCAATCCCTGGTTCTGCAAAAAGAAAAAGAAAGTGAGAAATCAAGCCTACTTTTTAGCTTCTATGCCTTTCTCTAAAAAGTAACCTGGCCTCTAGATTCACCCAACTCCAGGCCCTGCAAGTGTGTGGGAGAGCCTCTGTGCTGTCCTGCACCAGCTGGAGCAAGCTCAGGCCAGCTGAGGAGAGAGATATTTCCCCTTGTTCTGTGGACACCCCCCCTCCAGAGCCAGTAAAGCTCACCCTGTGAGTTAGAACAATCACCAACCTCTTGGAAGCCCTGAAGACCCACCAAAGCCTAGGCCTGGTGAATGTGTGGGATAGCTTCTGTTCTCTCCTGCCACCCCCCCATACTCCTCTAGACCTAGTCCAGGCCTGGCATACAGGCCTGGAGTGAAACACTGCATTTGAAGTCCCTGCAGTGAGACTAAGGTCAAAACCATACAGCTAGTCCAGGAGCAGAACATCTTGCCAAAGGGGCACAACAGGCTCACCTCCAGGGGCAGCAACAGGAAGGAGCTGAGCACAGCAGCCAGACCCAAGCCAGGCACAATTACATGAACTAGAACTTGGTATATTGGTACCTGAATTTCATTAGGTGCTAAGGTTGTAACTGCACCAAAGCTCTACACCAAAGATGAGAGATCAGTGCTACATGACATGATAAAAACAAGGAGCAAAATGCAATCTCAGGCCTTGAGCCCATCCAGAACTAGTGCAGAGGATACTAGCTCAGCTGAAAGCTATGAATTAATAGTGTCAAAAGCAAAGAAACAACAGCAGAAAGATATAGAGGAACTTAGAGCAGAATTAAAAGTAATCTGGCAGAAATTTTGGTGGTGAGAGGCAAAGCGCTGCATAGACGCATTTTAATAAACAATGTTGAGCTCATTAATGAATAGAAGAGGATTCAAAAGGCAAATGTTTTCATAATAAGCTGAACCTTGAAAACAATCCTGTTGAGGACATTGGTAATGCCATCATGATGAATCATAGTAGTAAAACTAAGAGTGTTCTTGCTGTTCAGGAGTGATCGCTGTTTCCAAGTTGTACACTAAGTAACAAGTTTGCTGATATTCACAGTCAAAACAGGTTGGTGAACAGCCTAGCACATTTGCACCTAATTCCTTGAGCCTGTGCTTTCACTAGCTTGAACACAAACTGACCCAAGACAATTATAGTAAACTGCTTGAGGTACCTCTTGATATTTTCCCTGATAGGCACAAAACTGTCTTTGTGGAGAAAAATGACATAAAGAAAAAATATAAGCTAAATGTTTAACGGAGGTAAGGACTAATGGTGTGTGAAAATTTAATAGGTTTCAGTATGCCCACTATACTGCACTCTGTTTTTGAAAAATGGTAAAAGAAGCAATTCTCTGCGTAATGTGAATAAGGGTTATTAGCAATAATAATGGTTTGCTAGCTGATAAATTTGCAGATTAAGCAACCTCTGCAAGGGAGGTTAGTAATATTTCAAAGGTATTGCTCAAAAGAGGATGGAATAAGTATATTATTTTTCTATCAAGAAAACCACCAAAGTTTGTAGAAGCAGAAACCTTGTTTCTCTCTCTCTCTCTCTCTCTCTCTCTCTCTCTCTCTCTCTCTCTCTCTCTCTCTCACTTTCAATGGAATGGATAGTGAGAACTGAGAATTCAACCCAATAATGAAAACTGTTTTGCATTTTATCATTTGATCATGCAGTATTCTAAAGTTATATTCAAATTATCTTCTCTGTTCTTGTTAAAAATCACATCAGAAAACAGAACATATTTTATATTCAGGTCATTTGTAGAACAAAAATAATAGATCATATATGTATGTCTCTCCATTGGAATTACATTTTGTCATTACAGAACTGTGAAAACTAAAATTTCATTATGACCAATAGATTTTCTACATTTGTTTTTTTTTTTTTTTTTTTTTTTTTTTTTTTTTTTTTTTTTTTTTTTTTTTTTTTTTTTTTTATTCACATACTTGTGTTCTACATTTGAATCTTTAGAAAAAGACCTTTGAAAATTTTATAAAGAAATTCTGGGCCCATCAAATGGCTCAGTGGATTAAAGCACCTGTAAGAAACTGCAGGAGTCAGTAGTTACATCCCCAGGTCTGCCATGCCTGCCCTGCCCACAAGACAACCTGAGACAGCAATTGAGTCTGGGTATGGTGGTGTATGCCTGTAATCCCAGCTCTTGGGAGGCTGTAAACAGGAGGATTACTGCTATCAGTGAAACCTTGAACACCCTATAAACCCTTCCCTAAAATAAAAAAAAAACACTAGAAAGTATAGAAAATATTTTGGCCACCCCACTGCTTATCTTCTCAGGGCTTAATGCCAAGGACTGTAAATTCCCTCCAAAAAGGAAGAGGAAAACAGAACCACCCCAGAGTGGCATCATTGTCCTCTAAAGATCTCATCACTGAGGAACTTTTCTGTCTTTAGTGATCCTGATGGCAACACCATGACTTCATCCCACTGCAAATTTCCCTCTGGAGTACAAGTGCTGTTGTTTATGGCTTTCATCTTCTACCAGGACCATTTCCTGCCCCCTTATCCAAAACAGGTGGACCCTGTAGCCCCTTCCATAACCCTATGCACCCCTGGAACTCAGCTTTGTGGGCACTATATGTACTATACCCACTACTCATAGGTGCTAGCACCTCGGTGGATATTCTCTCAGGATAGACCTTGTAACAAGAGAGATCCACTTAGATATGGTGTTTTCCTCTGCAGGAAAATCAGATCAGGAGGATTATAGAAACATTTGCCTCGGAAGGCTTTAGCCTTGACTGTGCCACAGATTCCCCATACCTTGGACACCAAGGACCACTCTTGACTTCATTGTTGCTAGCTTCAGCTTAGGAGCTCCACAGAGGCAGTGCTTTAGTACTTTTCCCCAGGACTAAAGAACGCTGTGTCCCATGAAGCCAGAATTGATACAAACACCCACCCAACACCCTCACATCCATACATAGATAAAGATCTGTTGTCATTTGTGTCTAGAATGGCTCCCCAAAGCCTCATGTGGTCATAGTACTTTTTCAGAGGTGGATGAATCTAGTGTGCGATGTTGGGATTAGAAGCATGTGAATACTCCTAATCAGTCCACTGATTGGTTTGGCACCACCCTAAACCTGGTAGTCTGGAAAACAAAAAAGGGGCAACATTTTCCACTTATTGCTTTTGCTCTCTCTGTAACCATGTATTGTTGTCCCTCTGCCATGTGTCACACTGCCTTAAACCAGCTGACTATGGACTAAAATGTCTAAAAGGTATGAGCTAATTCAACTTCTCCCCCTTTAACTTTGGGTGATAGGTATTTTGTCTCAGCAATGAGAGCACAGTAACTAAGACAAGGACTTCCTACAAGAAAGTAAATCCTTAATGTATGAAAGCCTTGAGAGCAAAAAGCCACACGTGAATGTCCAGAGATTGACATAGTACTTCAAGAAGTAGAAGGAAGAAAACATGATATAAATAGGTCACATTTTTTAGTAACTGACCACAAAAAGACAAAATTTATAAATTTGTCTGAAAAACTTCCACATGTTTTGTAAAACGTCCAATGATCTGAATAAGAACAAAAGTAACTAAACAAAATTAAGAATAAAAAGTACAAATCAAAGGTGCAATTAAGAGATAGAAATCATTAACTAAAACATCCAGAAATTCTGAAGCAGAATAGAATAATAATGAAATGGAAAATACACTAATGAGAACTTTGATATGCTCAGTCAAACAAAGAAACATTTCAAAAATTTGAAGATATGTGAAATTAGCTAGTCAGAAAAGAAAGATCTGTCCACCTGGCTTAGTGAGTTTGTGGGAGAACTTCTGACTACCCCACACCACCAGCAAGAGACCCAGAGAGTAAAACTCAGGCACACCCCCACAATCCCTGCAACTCCTAGGAGCCCCCAGCCCCTGAGATACTGAGCCTGTGAGAAATTTTTTGACTCTTACGGCCCGCAATCCAGACCACCACAGCCCGGTGAGTGTGTGGGAGACCTTCGGTGCTCCCGGTGCTCCCTGGGCCAGGAGCACACCGAGGGGAACTACAGGGTCACAGTTGTGCCAGAAGGGCTGAACAAAAAGGAGCTGAACACAACAGCTAGATCCACGCCATGCATAACTGGATAAACTCAAACTTAATAAATCTGCACCTGAATCTCATCTTGTGCTAAGGTTATAACTGTACCAAAGCTCTACAGAAACGGTAAGAGGTCAGTGCTATACAAAATGAGAAAGACAAGGAGCAAAATGCAATCTCAGGCCTCAAGCCCACCCATGACAAGTGTAGAGGACACTAGCTCAGCTGAAATGAACAGATTAACAGAGTTGGAATCAAAGAAACAATGGCGGAAAGGTATAGAGGAACTCAGACCAGAATTAACACTTGAAATAAAAAAAAGAAATTTCTGAATAAATAGGATGTGAAGTAAAGAATCAAATGCAGAAACATATGGATGAAATTCAATGCCCACCCAGAATAAGTGCAGAGAACACTGTTCAGCTGCAGTGTATGAATTAACAGCGCTGCATGCAAAGAAACAACAGCAGAAGGGTAAACAGGAACACAAAGCACGAAAAATTTCTGAAATAAAGAAAGAGAACTTTGAAATCACAGCATCTGAAGTAAAGAATCAAATATGGACATAAATAGAGGAAACACAATTTGGAAAAACTCAGCAGTAGAAGAATTAATAGCTACCTCTGAAGAAGACATTAACAAAAAAATAGAAAAAATTAGAAATAATGGATTCCTTGAATTAGCAGTACAGGAAAGGGAGAGGTTACATGAAGATGTAGAGCCAAAGAGATATACATTTGAGTGAAAGCAAAGACAGAGATTCAGATCTAGAAGATGATGGTGCAGCTAGTGAAAAAGTGAGAAAGGATCTCTCAAAAACAAAGAGGATACAGCAAAAAATAATCCATTACCAGCAAATAGATTCCAAGATGAATAATGTGAGAATAGGCATTAATGAGAAAGAAGGACTCAATACGAATGATACAAAAAGAATATGGGCAGAAGTAATAGCAGAAATTTCCGAAGTGTGAGGAAACAATCTAACATTCAGGTAACTGAAGCACATAGAATGCCAAATAACTTCAACCCAAATAAAAACACACCGAGATATAGAATAGTCAAGATCCCAGAAATCCAAAACAAGAATAACATACTAAAAGCTGGTAGAGAAAAGAAGCAGATCACATTCAAAGGAAAACACATCAGACTTATTGCTTACATCCCTTCACAAGTCATGAAGGCAAGGAGAACATGGAGCAGAGTTCTTTACGTCCTCTATGAAAACAAATTCCAGCCCAGAATACTATACTCTGCAAAACTCTCTGTCAAGTTTGATGGAGAAGTGAAATACTTCCATGACAAACTAAAGAATTTCATGATGACAAATCCATCCCTACATAGGCTACTGAAAGATGTTCCAGAGAGGGACCACAGTGACCAGAAGTCCATGAACAAGAACAAAAGAAATCCACAAAATAGGGAGACAATTAAACACAGGAGAAAAAGGACTAAGCAACCACAGGTAAATAACATGACAATCATAAGTCAACACATTTCAATTATAACCATCGATGCAAATGGACTCAATTCATCAATTAAGAAAAATAGACTGGCACAGTGGATTAGGAAACAAAACCCAACAATATACTGTATACAAGAAACACACTTAACTCAGAAGGACATTCATAGGCTCAAAGTCAAAGGATGGAAAACAATACTACATGCCCCAGCACCTCAGAAAAAAGCAGGAGTAGCAATTCTGTTCTCCAGCAGTCTCAACTTCAAACTAAGGATCAAACGAAATAAAGAAGGCCACTATATATTGGTTAGGAGAAAAATTCAAGAGGAAGAGGTAAAACTCATAATCATCTGTCTACCAAACACAGGAGCACCCAACTATGTAAGACAAATCTTAATGGACATTAAAAATCTAATATCCAAGACCACAATCTTAACAGGACACCTTAACACCCCCTTATCTCAAAAATGTAAGTCAACCAGACAAAAGATTGGCAAAGAAGTAGTGGACCTGAACCAGAGCTTAGAACAAATGAACCTGCTGGACATGTACAGAGTGTTCCACCCAACCACAGCTGAATACACATTTTTTTTTCACCTGCACATGGCTCATTCTCTAAAATAGACCACATACTCGTCCCTAGGTCATGCTTAAGGATATGCAAGGAAACACATATTATACCATGCATATTATCTGACCCCAGTGCAATGAAACTGGAACTAAATGACAAAAGAAACCAGAAAAACCCACTTAATTCATGGAAATTATTTCGGAAGAGCCACACTTACGTGACCAAAGCACTTTTAGCTAAGGGAGGATCTTCAACCTTTCCCCTTCTTCTCCTAGGTCTAATTATCAAATTATAGGCATAGGAGAAAATATATTGATAGTAAGTTGTGGACTTCTAAAGTTCTATTGAAAACTTATTAAGCATCGGGTAATGATGTTACTCAAGCTTTTACCTATCTCTTATAGAGCTTTGACAAGTTGGTTATTCTGCTAGCTAGGTAAATGTTCTTAGACTAGCTGTCATTCTTAAAGTAGAGGACAGGCTTCCCCAGCATCTTTTTGATGAATGGCTGTGGAAGCTAATGGCCAGTGAAATATTGAGCAAACAGACAATTGGATTCTTTTTCGAGACAGATTCTAGTTTCCTGGACCAATAGAAACACAGCCGAGGTGTCCTGGCCAGGGCTCATCTCTGAAACTGGCTCTCACAGAAAACCTGAAAACACAGAAAAATCTCTGCTTATCTATTATATTGTTTTTCTTTTCATTATTAAGTCAGAAATCACATTTTTTCTAGTATATTGGGCATTAACTTTAAAATGACTTTGTCCTTAACCCCTTTCTCCAGGAATCAGGCTGAAGTAACTTGCAACAACTGTTTGCCTTTCACAAAGGAAACCATTTATCAGGGAAATAATTTACATTTGTTTATTACATAGAGTAAGAGTTAATAAAGAGATTTTAGTTAGCCTTTTTCCCCTATGTGTGCATAGAAGGTAATAAATGTGCATTTGCTAACATCTAACAAATGATTGCTAGATCATGAATATGTTTAACCTGTGAGCTTCAAAGAAATACAAAAATTATATAAAGCATAGATTTGTCCTGCTGCTCAGAAAGGTTCCCTAAGTGATTAGATGGATAACACAAGTGTCCTGGGGACTTGTTTGCCCTAAGGTCCAGGGCAGGATTTCTTTAGTCCATTCTGTCTATCTCTGGAGGTAATTTCCTTCACAGCCTGAGCAGTGCTGTACTTCCAGCTCAGTTTAGTATATGGCATCTTTCAAAGAACAAAAGTAATAGTTTATTACAAAGCTGTGTCTCCTTCTTTAGAACATTGCTATCACAGTTGGGACCATTGTAACTTGTGCCTATGCACCCTACAAGAGTAATTCTCCAAATCTCTGGTAAGATGAAGTTGCATGGCAGTTGTGGTGGGCTGCAAACTGGTGGTCAACTTGCTATATCCAGCTGGAGAAGCTGCTGAGAAACTACTAGGGATGCTATTTGGAGACGCTGTTGGTGAGCTGTTGGAAGCTGCTGGTTCTCTTTGGCTATTCTGCTGCAGACCCTTGTCATGCTGGCTTAAGGATTGTTTCTCAGCACCAGAGGGGAAGATGGTGTACAGCTTGATCTTCTGGAGTAGCTTGTCACATTGATTTTCCTGATGGGAACTCAGCTCTCCTCCTTCTCTGAGAAGCTCCAGACCTCACTGTTGGTGATAATGGGTGTGGTACTTTTGGGAGTGCTCTTTGAGTATTGCTTCTTGGCTTCAGTGCACATCCCTCAGCCCTCTGGTGTGGAAAATTGATCCTCAACATGAGAATCATAGGTCCTCCAAAGCAAACTAGCCATTCTCAGGGTCAAGAATATCCCAAGATCCTGCTCTAAAGAGAATAGTCATGTTCCTCAGGAAAGTCAGAATGAATCCAAGGTCCTGTGGCACAGATCCTTCATACTGATGCCATAGACTTTCTGGCTTCCACCACTCATCTTTGGGGCTTTCCAGTGAAACACAACTGCATGAGACATTGTCCTGGTCTTTAAACCTCCAACTGGATTTAAGAGAGGCATGTTATGAGCTCTAGGTCTTCAGCTGGACTCATGCAAAAACATTGTAGTGGAATCTAGGCCCTCAGCTTGATTGTTTGGTCTTTAGTATGTATCTTACAGCACTCTGTATATGACTCTGAAGAAGGACTGTCTTAAAAGGCCCCCCAGCTATGCCCTGACTACAAAGCCAGCCACAGAAAGTAAGACTGCATTGTGAGGCAGAGTTCCCAGAGCTCAGACTCATCTATCAGGCAAGTCTAGTAAGACTAAAGGATCCTGGGGCACTCTGCCATCTCCCTCTGGCCATATTGTAATCTCAGCATGTCATTTCCATGAAAGAGCCCTTTGTAATCATGACTACAGATGGGAAATAGCTTATTGCGGGACATTGGCACATATGTCTTTTCTTCTTTTTAGTCCTGCCCTTCTTTCAAGCCATTATACTTCAATAAAAGAGTCACCAGAGAAAAAGATAATTCACTCAAGCTATAACTGGGATAACTTTCTCCTCACCCATTTTTTAAGTGTTGCCTAAAATCCCAACTTCCATCCTGGGGATAGGGGGAGAGATATTTTATCCTAAAACTTATATATATATTTCCAGGTTGACAACTAATCAAAATCATGCTTAAACTGGTCTTACATTTAAAAACACAAAATATTGTGAGTTTTTCATTGGTCAAAATAATGTGTTCATTATTATCTGTTTCTCAAAAATTATCAAAATTTTGGACATGACTTGAGCTGAACCTGGAGGAGCTTAAAACAAAATATCAGACTCTATTAATAGAAGGGTCTAAGAGCCAGTTGATCACTATTGCTATCCCACTCCCTTAAGAACAGTTTCTAGGCTTATTGGCAGCTCGCCAAACTGAGTTGAAGCCCTTCCTTGTAGAAAGAGAAAAGGCATAGTAGGTGGTAAAAGTTTCAGTCAAAGAGGTCATCCCCTGCTTTGGGCTTCCTAATAGCTTACACAGTGATAATTGTCCTTAGTTTGAAGCAGCAGTCACATTGTGTGTCTCCTGGGCACTGACATTCACTTTTTCCTCCACTGAACACGAGGAAAATGAATGAGGTCCTAAAGAGACATCTTTCCAAAATGGCTCAGGGTACCACCTACACTGGCCTCACTTGCTACATTTAACTCTCACTAAAATAAGAAATATATCTCAAATCCTAGCTCTCAGCCCATTTGTAATGTTTTATTAATGCCCTTTTCTCACAATTTTCTCTTCAATATACAGATGCCTTTCTGAAGGATATAACTTCACTGGCTAAATTCTAACAGACTCTAAAGAAAGGATAAATCTCATGTTCTACCCCAGAGACTTAATGCCACTAAAGTCTCTCCCTTTTATTTCTTTACTTTTTATTTTATTTTATTTTATTTTGTTTTTTGCGGTACTAGGGATTGAACTCAGGACCTTGAGCTTGCCAGGGAAGTGCTTATTCTACTGAGCCATTTCACTGACCCTAAAGTCACTCCCTTATCATCCCCTTCACTAGGACCAACTTGGGAAGGACCGTGATCCTTTCATTTCCATCAGGTGTCAAGGTAGCAGGCCTGGACATCTGGGTACATCAAAGCCAAGCCAAGTCCTGGGAACTAGAGATTGTCACTGAGTATGAGCAACCAAATTGTAATATACTTGTGGAGTCATTGAAGACTTAAGATTCTTATTCAAGAAAAAAAACAAAAGGGACCAGGGAGATGGCTCAGTGGAATAAGCACTTCCCTGGCAAGTGCAAGGGCCTCAGTCCAATCCCTAGTTCTGCAAAAAAGAAAAAAAAAAAAAAAAAAAGGAAGAAAAAAATCAAAGCTTTCCCATGAGTAATCTATGGTGCCACTCAGCCCTTTCACTACTTGTTTCACCACTCAAGGGAGAATGCATTTCCTTTCTAAGGTGGATACAAGCATATGCAGTCATTACAACAAACATCTTGCTTGGGGTGGGGGGTGGGAGGGCTGCCCATTAGCTCAGTTGTTTAAGTGCCTGCTTAAACAAAGCAGTCAGGCTCAGGATGCTGTGGTTCCATCCCCAGATCCTCAAGCCAAATCAGACCTGCCCTGAAGGCATCCTGAGGCTGCTAAAAAAAAAGAAAAAAATAAATCTAAACATCTTGCTGGATATGTGGCCTGCTCTCCTTGTCCAGCTCATCTGGACTTCCTTGGTGGATATCTCCTCTTGAAGGGAATGACCGGAATAAATTACAAGACTATACTGATGACTTATGAAAGAGCTCTGTGGTTAGTAGTTTAGCCAACCACTGCAAAGTAGATGAGTGGCTTATAAAATATACTCTTAATGATCTTGGACATAACAGAAGTTTTTCTCACAAGGCCTCTGAAGTCTCTTCAAATGCTCTTCTAAGACTCCTATTAATAAAAGTAAGGGTCCTATCCAGAGGATGAATGACCATTGGTATCAAGATGGCTACTTTCAGATATGGGATGATTATGTTTTGCCAAGGCCCACACAACTCTTGATGCTCCTAGGGGAAGACAGTGAGAGGATAAAGCAAAAAGAAAAGAACCAGAATATAGAAAACTGAGGGTGTATAGAGCCCTCTGTCCTGATGGGAAGGAAGAAAGGAAGAAAGAGGAAGCTGCAACACATTTATTTATACACTTGGAAGGTTGCATATCGCATGAAACCTCTCTGCCTAGTAGCTTATCCATGGGGCTTGCCTCAGGTGCTTGCTCTTGGGCCTAGCCTTCCTCTAGTCTTGCACATGACTGATTTTCAGCTTCAGCTGCTCCTCACGATGCTTAACCCACCACTATAGATAGGACATCCTAGTGAAAAAAAGACTCTTATGTTGAGAATGGAACTGTCACTCCTATTCTCATTGGCCTAACTCTACTAAATACTTGGGAAGGACAACCCCCTGAACAATATATGTGCATAGTAACTTTACAGGTTGAAGACTGGTTTGCTTAATTGTTCTAGAATTAGATGGAAAGCCCCAGTGTCACTCATTGTTCCTATAGAGCCAATTAATGGCCCTGGCTACCCCTGGACAGACAGGAAGATGCACTCTGGGATTTGCATGATTACAAGTCAAAGTTGTTAAAGGTATTGACAGTCCTGCAGACTTATCCTGGCTATGGCATTGACGGTCTAGAAATTTATTTCACCGGTTTTATCATTTTGCTTCTATCTTTATCCCTCCCCTCAGGTTAGTGGATGTAATAGAACACATGGAGGCCCTAACTAGCTATGCTCAGCAAGTCTTCAATGACACCACAGCTGGTCTCTCTCCCCTCAATGAAGAAGTATAATTAATGAGCGAGCCATCCTCCAAAATCAGATGGTGTTACACATTCTCACAGCTGCACAAGGGGCCAGTTGTGCAATTATAAAAGGGGAATGTTATGTGTACGTTCCTTATCCTTCTGCTAACGTCTCAATAGCTGCTCAAGATATTAGATGACAGGTTAATGACATGTCAGGTTGTGAAATTCCCTGGACTTTCTTAACCTATTTATGGAAAGCTGTTACTGGCTCCTCCTTGGGGAAAACCTTATCGGCTATATCACAATTATCCTCTTCATTTTTATTACTTTTCCCATGTACCCAACTATTTCTGTGATTTTGTCTCCTCCAGACTTAAAACTGTAGATCTATCCAGGATAACATGTGGAGTCTACTGAGGGCATTAATTTTTTTAATTTTTTATTTTTTAAGAGATCACAGATTAGAATTAAACAGAAAAAGTTACAAGTGATACAGAATTTTACTTAGCAAAGTAATAGGAATTTCACAGTATTTGTCATAATACATAGTGTTGTCTTCCAACCCGTTACTCTATGGATTATCTCTGACTGCTGATCACAGCTAAGCTCCTCTTCAACTGGCAGAAACCAGATTGGTCTTTCACCCTTGCCCCCTGGTGGCAGTCATGGGTATTTCTGCAGAGAAGGCAATATTGTAAACTAAATTAGCAAGAAATACTGTGGGCAGTTAGACAAGCCTGGGCCCCTAGAGAGGCCAATGCAGATGATAACTGTGGCTGAAGGCATACTGACTGAAGACCAGCCTTCAAGGAAAAGAAATATCATCCATATACTTCTCCTAGGGATGAACAGCTGTGATTGATATTCTAAACAGACATCAATCACCTTGAGGTGGTGGACTAAATCTTGACCCACCCCATCCAGGAGAGTCTTTCTCTATCCACATGCACTTGCTACATGACTTGATTCCCCAATTTGATCCCCATTTAATCAACATTGCCCTAGGAATTATACTTTTGGTACATTTATTGTTGACCATAGTTTTGTCCCCCACACACCATACTGTGATTTGCCATAGGATCAATGTTACCTAACAACTATACTTGTAATCTTATTGATTGGCTATGAGTCTTCCCACCTTAAGCCTGCCTCACTTCATGGCTCTGCTGAATAAAACACTATTGAGAAACTGGGTTGGTGGGTACTCTACTTTTTGGGTCCCCTTCTGTCCCTCTCAGACAGAAAATTTCTTTCTCTCAATAAATTCTTCCAACTTTAACTAAAAAAAAAAAAACCCTCTTCTGGGAGGGCAGTAACAATATAACACAACTAAAATACAAATATTAAAAGAGATTATTTTTCCTTCCAAATAGAAATTTTACCTATTTACATGCTTTATTAGAAAACATGTATTTGTTTCCAACACTTGCTACTAATATATGGAGCTATTTTTTTACCTTTGTTTTTTTAAAATTAATTTTATTGAGAAAAAAATAGCAATGAGACAGCTTCAAAACAGATTGGCAGGAGAGTCACAACAATCAATACACTGCACATCATTGTTTCTGTAGTAGTCACTCTTAGCACAAGATGTAGACATGACATCCTGTCCAAACACCATCAGTACAAATCTTCCCCCTATTGAATCAAGAAAAAGTAGCTATACAACTATACCAACTATTTTGCACATACAGATACAAAATGGTCCTTCATTCACACCTCCCTTTCCTGCCAATTTTGTGAGAGATGGGTATTCCATTGCCATCCAAATATTGTAGGTGCATGAATTCAGCAAAATGTTCCAGTATAGTCCAGTAGTCCACAATAGTAGTGGGTTATCTGCAGGACTGGCAATGTCTGAATCTGTTGACTGGAGCCTTCCACAGCTCAGCATATTAACATGGCTTCCCTTTTCATAACTCGTTTCTACTTTTCTGCTGGATGGTTAAGATTAAGATAAAGAAGACCTATGTAACAAGAAATGTAACTTTTGTATCTGACAAGGTTAGTCAATTACCCTCAGGACTTATCCCGAAACCCTGTTCCACATTTTGTAGATCCCTTGTCAGTGTCATTCATGTAGATGGGTCATTGTCATTGCCTGACCAATTTTTTTCTCTGTGAAAGCCTGAGAGAATGTTTTATCTCCATGTAACTCTGTCTAGGCACATACTACATCATCAATCACATTCCTCTGTGGCCTCATAATCTCCTTGATCAGAAAATTTGGGACACAACTGAGTTAAATGATGTTACAGTACAGGTTCTCCTATGTCCTGAGTCCTCACTGACCTTGAAAGGCTAGGGCCAAAATGTTGGCTGTCCTTGCCTTCTTTTCTCTAGTTTTTGGTCTGTAAACTTAGGTTGTTAAACCTCCAAAATAGAAGCTTATTATTGCCCTACAACATATGCATTTGGGTTTAACCTCACTACCTGTCTGAATATCAATTATCTAAGGCATAAGATGGAGCATGTATTTTTCATCAAGTGTTGATATGTTAGACTTTAAGTCTACAGAATATTGAAAAAGAATTTAAAAATAAAAAATATTTAAAAATATGAATGAAAATTTATATATTTTACACAGAAATTTAGAAATCTAACCACATACATCATTGTAGCAGGAGTGTCCTGTGACTTTTTTCTTGATATGGAGCTCATTATAATCAAATTATATACTTAATACATAACCATATTCATTATAGTAATCTGTCCATGGCAATTAGAATTTTTGCACTAGTATTTAACATCCTTCAAAGTACTTATACTTTTGGGAAAAGATATAGTCAGCCTAATTAGAATCACCAATACAAAGAAAAAGAAAGAAACACGACTGTGTGCTATGGGTCACTCAGAATAGGAATCAGAGTAGAAGACAGATTGGAATTTAAAAATCTTTTATTACTGAGCTCAGGACCCTCAGCAGTTCTCACATAGTAGAAGATGGAAAGGCTCCTAGCCCAGGGAGCCAGGGAGTTTCAAAATGAAAATTACACAACTAAGAGATCTTTGACAGTTCACAGACATGTGCAACAAGATACATCTTAAGCTGACTATTTTTGTAGCAATTATATTAGGAAGAGGAGGGAGAAAGTTATCCATTACTAAACAGCCATGAACAGAGGGTGAGAACACATTCCTTATAGTAGATAACAAGACGCATAAGGGAACCTAATAGTTTTCCACAGTTACAGCACAAAATTCAGTTGACCCATTGCATTATGAAGTGTAGATTTAAGTGATTATGTAATTTTTTGGGCCAAAGATCTACTTGCTTTAACAAGAGCTGCAAACTAAAATGTTAATGCACTTTACTACATCACTACTCTTTGGAGCAGGCACTAGACAGTGTGATTTCAAAAATTTTTAATTGAAAAGAGTACAGCATGATTTGCAAAATGTCCAGTATGCTTTGTGAGCCTTTATGCATAGTGTGCTACAGAATATAACCAAGTGTTCTCCTGTGACTATGAGAAGAGGCTGGCCTAATGCTGCAGGAAGTAAAACTGAAGTAAATTAAGGTCTGAGGATTGTGGAACCACAAGATAGGAGCTCAGAAGAAATTTTGGCCTCTTACATAAAAAGCACAAATCAAAAATTACTATTCAAACTAAAGAAAGTATAAAAGATGGGATTTAGTAAATCTCTTGAGAAAGAAGTAGTAAATAGAAAGGTCAAGGCCATGGCAATGGTCTAAAGGTCTGAAGGTTTCCCTGTCTTGTTACAAGAGATTGGGCCTGAATCATCAAATCCAGAGTTCTCTACTACCTGTACTGTACATTAAATCACATGATGAGCTTAAAAAACAGTAGACTTAAGTTCCACCCATGACCAATTTAAACAGACTCTCCAAGGGTAAAATGCAGAGATAGCACTGAAAAACTACCAAGTAAATGGTGAGATTGAAGGACTTATCCTACTTGGAGACAACAAGGAAGTGAAATGTGTGTTCTTCTATTCAAACCTTCTTAGAGTACTGCACACTGGGACTGACAAAAGTTCTAGGGTTTGTATGGTTCCCAGCAGCTGTGATGGGAGAGCACTGTTGCAACATGAAGCCATTCAAGAAACATGCTCAGCTTCCTGTGTTGTAGGTAGCTAAATTAGATAGAAATACAATAGACAGACAGACAGAGCCAAGTCCTCAAAGAGACAATATGGAAGACAAGGTGACTTTGCAACTTGGGAAAAGACAGTCCCATCCTGCTGTTGGCCAGACCTCAGGACAAAAAAAGTAAAAAAATGCAGCTGCATACTTCCTTAGGGATGGGCATCAGTGATTGACATTCTAAATATGATTCAATCAACTTGAAAAAGTTCTAAAGAGTCACTAATCCAACCACCAACAGGAAGAGACCCTGTCTTGTATTCTTGCCCACTTGCTACATGACTTGTTTCCACGTTTGGTCCCAGATTTAATTAATTTTACCTGAGCAATGGTGCTTGTAATTTCATTGGTTGGTCATAGTTTTGTCCCACCTCATGTCCACCTAAGTGAGTTCTCATGTTCTCCACCTTAGACCCATCTCACCCACCACATAGTATTACTCTACAAAAATCTCTGAAAGAGACAGCTTCTGGGAGCAACCTGCTTGGGTCCCCCTTATGTCACTCTCTCAGACAGCAGTTTTCTTTCCTCCAATAAGTATATTGTGCTCTAAACCACTGTTTGTTCCTAAAATTCATTCTTCAATTTCAGAGAACACGAACTCATTCCATGTGCCTTTAGAACATGTACTCTAAAATGAGTTATCACAAAGAAGTTATGACTTAATCGCCTTTACCAGTGTCTGCAAACAAAGAAAGATGCCTGAAGTTCATTTCATGTGCAGCCTATGAACACAAATCTACGGTCCTTTCCTTTTGACTAAAATTCATCCAAAGGAACTTCACTGATAGAACTTGCTTTTATAAAATATTCAGAAGTTCATATACACCCAATATATGGAAGTTCATATGCACCAAAACAAAACAGGAAAAAAATCTTAAACTGCTTGTCATGCATGATTCCTATGATTATTTTCCAACCTGAAAGCTGCATGTTTTTGTGTATTTCCACATATATTTTTCACCTAAACTGTGCCCTGGATAAGCAGAATGAGAAGCCATCAGCATGTCTGGGAGTCAGAAAAGGCGCCTCTAGCCTTTGCCCTGAGGAGATAAGAGATCTCCTGGAATATGTCCATCATTAAAACAGTGCCGGAGGGACTTTACTTCCTTGTATTTTAATTACTGTTTTAATCACATTATTTATGTTATCCCTATGGAAGTCAACCCCAAAGCCATTTTCTACCAATTATTTTTCATGTTAAAAAATATTTGTGTTTCTACCAAAACAATAACGTGCTCTTTAAAATTCATTGTATGCATGAGAGTTACGGTGAAATCAATCCTTTTACACCACCGGTGCTGTGGGGCAAGATAAGCGTGCCTCAGGAGCTAATATTTTATCCTGACTCAGCAATAATAATTATCAAGTCATTAATGAATTCTGTGCAGACTAGTATATGGTAGCATAAAAATCTATTTTGGTGTAAGAACCAAAATTTTTCTTCTAATTTTAGTAAATTTATGCAAATCTACCCCCAACTCCTTTGTGCTGTAAGGAACTGGAATACTGAGTGTAAAGGAAGGATTTTTTTGTTCTTTCCATTTTTTTATCAGCTCAGAAACGATAAAGGTCTACTTGTAAGTGAGCTGTGCTCTTGTGTTATGTGTAGCTAAGAAGGACAGTGCGGCCAAACCAGGGTAGAGGATGGAGCAGCTATCACTGGCAGGGTGGGAAGCATGTCCCCAAGATGGGACCATATGTAGTGTGAGTTCAGGGAAAAAGAAACAAAGAAGCCCCTGAAGGGCTCATTGGACACAGAAGATCACATTCATGTTCTTATCTAACTCCTTCAGGACAAAGACTCAATCGCAGAAGTTCTTGATAATCAAGGTACTTTTTCATACTCTGAAGCCACAGATCAATAAAGGAAGTGTGTTTTCCCCAAGCCTAAAACTTTTCTGTTTACTCACTATGCAACGTGGATGATTTCATTTCTTAAAATATTTTATTTATTTATTTATTCATTTATTTTGTACAGGGTCTCACTACACAGCTCACACTCGTCCTGCCTCAGCCTCTTATAGGCATGCACTGCTGTGCCCAGCTTCAGGGGCCTGCTCGAGGCAGGGGCCAGCACAGCATGTGGTACCAGGGATAAAACCTATGATCTTGCACCTGCCACGTGGGTGCTTAGACTGCCAAGTTATCTCCCAGCCCTAATTCTGTTTTACTTTACTTGTAGTTAATATTTAATTCATTCATTTTGTAAAATTCCAGAATCACACATCACTGATTTTGTATCTCTTATGGTTCCTAATACTCAATATATTTGTTTCTATCCATTATTCTCTGTGTACTATGATCAGAGCAGTGTCAAAAAAAAAAATCACTTAAATACACTCAAGCCACTTTGACTTGCAGAAAATGACTAGACATTCTTCTGCTGGCAGATGTCACCCCCAGATTGGCATGCACAAAGCAGAACCATGTTTGATGTGGAAAATGAAGTCATTTTTAAGATGTATATCATTGAATCGTATGTTTGAAGGAGTAACATCACTCAAGTAACATCATTTTGTTTTACTTTCCAGAAAATTTAAAAAATAAATGACAAAATAAGGTATAAGTGTGAAAAGTAATGGCTCCAGGGACAAAGGAGCACTATGGGTTACACACTTTCTAAGGCACATCTGGAGTGTGACTGCAAGTCCTTTTCCCAGACTTGCTCCTTCCCCTTGAAGAATGCCCTTGCCTTATAGTCTTTCCTGCTTTCAGTGTGAGTCTGAGATGTCAAGAACTCTAAACACTTAGAAAAAAAGACTAGTACTTCTTAAGTATTCTGGATATCTTAATAAGGTAACCATGATGCCAATACTGATATTTGTTATTACACTGCCTACATTTCTTTTCTGTGTGTAGATTCTTGGTGGCTAGCAGCTACTTCTGTATTTCTTAGTGCATCACTCCATGTATTTTCATCATATCCATGTAAGCGGGAATGCGTGAAAAAAGAATATCAAAACTTGATCAAGTAATCAATGCTCAAATGCATCAAATCCTTTCATGTGGCTATAAATAATTGATACATTAAAACTTATAAACAATACTATGAGATAAGAACCAAAGATTCATTCTAGCAAAAACACATTCTTAGGTTGAGGAGATAGCTCAGCCGTCTCAGTGCCTGCCTGGCAAGCACAAGATCATGAGTTCAATCCCTGGTACCAAATGGCAAGCCACTCCGAAACCAGGCATGGTGGTGCACGCCTGTGATCCCAGCACTGAAGAGTCTGAGATAGGAGGATCACTATGAGTCTAACTGAGTGACAAGACCCTGTATTTTTAAAAAAAAATTCTCTAGCATTGTCCCAGCATACAGACAAATGCACAAATAAAATATACTACATGAAGAATTACTTATTCCTGTTTCCATCCTTGAAATAGCACAAAAACATATGAATCCATTCATTAAAAAGGGGGATTACATTTAAAAGACAAGAGATGACCTTAAAAAATATAAATATTTCACAGTACAATTTATAATCTAACTGCTTTTCCTTCATTGTTCTCCTAAGTGTTGGCCCAAAACTCTGCAAAAAGTAAATAAATGATTAAGTATCTAATTGCGCTCATGTATCTTTCTCACTTGTTTACAAAGGCATGTGAACTAGGCTTCTGGGAAAAAGATATATTAATGTGTATTAGCAGTAACACAAGTTACTGTGGGACTGAGTTATATGAACTAATTAAGTAGCATTTCCTGGAATCTACTGAAGGACAAGGTTCTCATTAGGAACTCAAAGAAGTAACATTTTTACAAGAAGTGAACTTACACAAGATCAGAGAACACCTGCTCATTTTTAGGTTTCTTTGTTACTGCAAAAGAAATCCTTTATTGGAAGTAATATATACAACATAACAAAAATATTGTTCAAGTTGTTCTGAGAATATTTTTAACTAAAGGAAAATTTTTCTAAGGAATATTTATCACCATTAGTTTTACTCATACTGAAGCCTTCAACTTGTTATCAATTTATTTATTACAAGACAAAAATAAAATTATTGCAATAATTTTAAAAATATAGTCAGTGAAGTTCAGACATGAGCCATATTAGGATTTCACTTCCAACTTGGTTCTATGCATTTTTATTTTTAACAATTTTATTGAGAAACAAATGGCAATGAGACAGTTTCAAAATAGACTAATAGGACAGCTTCAGTAATTAATACATTATGTATTGTTGTCTTCTTAGTGGTTATTCATAGCACAAGATGCAGGCATGATATCCTGTCCTAGCTAAAATATGGAGCTTGAAGCACAGGTTAAGCAATGAGCTAAATTTCTGAGTGGCATAATACTGTACAGTTTCCTACTTAGACTATGCTCTGGATTGCAAAATCTTCATCTAACCAAGTACTAAACCAAATTATGCATTGTAATTGAAGTATCTTTTAAGCACAGTAGATTATTTTGTCCAGTTTAAAATATTGTTATATATGAGTCTGTTTTAATTACAATATCCACTATTGTAATTAAAACAGAAACTACACTTTCTGAAGCTAAAGAGAGTAAAGAGAAGTAAATTACTCTCTAACTAACACTAAAGAGAGTAAATTACTTAAACATGAATTAAATCCTGCATCTTTTGTAATACACTGAATATTCCTCAGAAAAGCCTTTTCCTGACCAATACATACAGTGAAAAAGAGGAAAAACTGTAGAAAGTCCAAATATTCCTTGAAAACAAATTATATTCACTCTTTATATAATAATTCTGAAGGCACAGGCACACAAAAATATAAAAAGTCATTGAAAACATTGAGTCGAATGTAATGGTAGAAAATGTGAAAACTAAAGATTGCCCAATGAGATCTTATTCAATAAATGAAGCAACGATGTGCTAATATGCTTTCCTGGTTTTATCACTGATCTAGGTCAGATGAGGATATGACTGATCACATATGTGTGCAGAAGAAATGACGTTGAATATTTATATTGCTCTTTTAGGCTGAATTATGTATTTATTTTGGTATGTTTTTATCTTCCCATTGAACGAATAAAAGTATATTTTATTTTGAAAATCTCATCTCACGTATAATATAATTTTGAAAGCCTTTTCTCTATTGCAATTGAAAAACAAAAATAAAATATTAAACAAATCTATTTCGCTTCCTCTCTTCAGAAAAGATAAGTACCAGATTGCCTGAATTTTGTACATTTTACTTTATGAGTTCATGCAAAATATTTCATGTCTGTACCCAGACTTCTCCATTTTTAAAGCGTAATAATAGAACCTATTTTGCAGGAACCCCTCAGGGATTATGAGCTTATACACAGAAAGGCTTTAACAAATCTTGGTATTTAATAAGGTGTTTAGTGCTTGCTGCTCTTGTGAACATTATAACTATTATTATTTTAGTCATATATTCAGATGCCTTTGTGTGTACTGCCTACATTTCTTTATCTGTCAAAGTATTTTCTTATTCTTAAAGCCTATGCTGAACTCCTAGAAACACCCTTTTCATTGTTTTCACACTACTCCACACAATTCTGCCATGACTGATCAGATTGCATCATGATTACTTATTTGAATGTCTACTGTTTCTTACTCTGTCCTCCATCTCCCTTCCAAGCCTATCAGCTCAAAGATAATAAGTCCTTTTCAGTTGTCTCTGTTTCTGTCTGTTTGATGGACAGCTTAGTCATGAATCTCCAAGGATTTCTTGATCCTGAAAGGATAAAAAGATGAATCAGCAAAGGCAAAAGTTCATCAGAGCTAAGACCATAAGGTACCAGACTCCTAGAGTTCTGTTCAGAGCATTCTCTCAGGCTGAACTTTTTTTCTCTGGCATGCAGTGGTGGTACACATGAAGTGTTACCTGCCAGAAAAGCTCCTTAAACATTCAGTATTTGTTTATACTGGGCATTAATGTGGGCTTTCTACCTAACCCAAAGCAAAATTCCAGATCCCCAGAAGACAACCGGATGTTTAGCTTGTTTGCAGAAAATCTGTTGATTCTTTCACCATTCTATTGCTCAGGTACCAGGTCAAGGCCAAACTTGCAACCAGGCCTTTCTTTTGTGCATAAGATCCTAGCCCACAAAATGCATCCAAAAAAATGTGTACAACTAGGTGAACTAAATGAACTAAGCTATGCAAGGAAATAGTGCCAGCAGTAATGAAACAAACTCATTTTCTCAAGGTGGCATACACCTATAGTGCAAATACAAGACCAAGTGATAGTTACACATAGACATAATGAACATTTCCCTAGATACTTACATCAGAATATATACTGTACTAGGTATTAAAAATATTTAAAAAAATCAAAAAATGTAGAAGCAGTAAATAGAGCTGTGGTTAGTAGAGAAGGAAAAGACAGATATTGGTCAAAGGGTACAAGACTATAATGTAAGTGAATAAATCTGAGGAACTAGTCCATAGCATATGACCATTGTTAGTAATGTACACACATACCCACACACACACACACACACACACACACAGACATACATATTTGTTTATGTACTTGCTACAGTGTCTCACTATGCAGCTCAAACTCACAGTGGTCCTCCTGTTTTCAGCCTCTCCAGCACTCAGATTACAGGCGTGCGCCACCACACCCGGACTCTGTTGCCAGCTCAACACACCCGGGGGTGGGGCTGGCACTGCATGTGGTACCAGAGATGGATCCCTGGTGCCTGCTTTTGTCAAAGTAGGCTCTTATTCCACTAAGATATCTTGCCAGCCCAAGTAATATTTCATTGCATATTGGAGATTTTCTAAGTACAGAGCGCAGGTGTTTTATACCACCTTCACTCCCCCCCCCACAACATTGGAAGAAAATGGATATTTAGTTAACAATTAAAATCATTTTTTCAACAAATATTTTATCAAACATCATATTGCCCATTGTAAAGCGAAAGTAAAAATAACCAAATTAACATAAAAATGCTTTTAATATTTTTGCTTGGTTTTTGGAGACTAATGGAAAAACTGAAGAACTGTTAAGAAAAATAAGGCAAAAACAAAAAAATCCAAGGACTAGGCCAAAAATCTGTTTCAGAAGCAAATATAAGAGCTAGGTCTGGGCTGGTGGCTGAACACAAGATCAAGCCCAGCCCTGCAGCTGGGACCTGAGCCCACCTCACAGGGGAGTAGGCAAGGGAAAGGGTAGGACTGCTCACTTTCTGCAAAAGCTGTTTTCAAAACAAATGAACTCATGGAAATAGAGGTCCACCAAGAGACTACTGATTTTAAAAATGTGAAGCACTAGATGCCAATCTTGAAGCACCCAGTAACTAAGAAGGAATTATGACAAATTGTGAAAGAAAAAGTCACTACATAGGACAGACAAGAAGAAAGTTCAGCTCTAGAAACCGTAAAAACAATAATTGTGTTTGAAGGAAATGATAAGCTCAAATGTGTGGATACAGTAAAATACACTATTCTCATCCTGCTTCAATTAGCTGACCAGAAAATATGAATTTTGAACAATAATATGTGATTTCATAACCTCTACCTTCCCTCTTTTACTAGACTTTGTATAATAGTAGACAGGTTCATTGCAGTCATCCTCTTTGAATATATTAAGCATTTGGATAAAGAATAGTAGAATGTGAACATTATTTTTATTCACTGAAGATCACTGAAAATCAAAAAAGCTAATTTTGAGTGCACATTTCTTTTAAAAAATGACATAAATCCTTATAATATTCTAAATAATTATGAATGAGAACATTTTAATGTGTATGAACAAAAAGTGTGGTAAGAAGCATGTCATCTATTCACAAACTTATATCACTATTATTGAATATTATCTGTGAAAGTGTCTGTACAAGTACCCATCCCTGGAAGCATACACAATGCAGTCAGTCTATAGGGAGATAAATAGTACTCAACCCCTAAAATATCAACAACTTAAATATATTAATCTAAAATTATTCTTTAGGGTTCAGGAACACATGTGTCTGCCTGGCCAGCACAAGTTTGTAGTTCAATTTCTGATAAAATATGGAGCTCAGTGCTACATTAAAATTCCAGCAGGTAAAAACTAAAACTTGACCCAGGTCTATCACCATGCACTAAGCTAAATTCAAAATGGATTAAAGATGTAAACATTAAAACAGAAACACTCAATCTCCTTGAAGGGAAAAATAGGAGGATCTCTTGAAGACATAGGGGTAGGCAAAGAGTTCGTGAACAGACATGCGTTCTCACGGGAAACACCTGAAAGAATTAACAACTGGAATCAACTCTTATTGAGAAGATTTTGCATGTCAAAAGAAATTGTCGACAAAGTGAAAAGGCAACCCACAAATTTTGAAAAAATCTTAACTAATAAGCTCTTAAACAAAGGTCTGTCCTCTAGAATTTATAAAGAACGAGATAAAGATGACAAAATTAAAGAAGAGAATAAATATATGAAAAAATGCTCCGCATCACTAGCCATCCACGAAATGCAAACTAAAACAACACTGAGATACCATCTCACTCCAGAAAGAATGGCTCAGATAAAGAAATCAACCAACAACAAATGTTGGAGAGGATGTGGGGGAAATGGAACACTTCCTCACTGCTGGTGGAGAACCATTGTAGATATCAGTGTGGAGACTCCTCACAAAACCTGGGAGTCAAAATCCCATTCAAGCCGGCTATCCCCCTACTGGGAATTTTCCCAGAGGAACTGAAAACATCATATCATAGTGATATATGTGTTCCTATGTTTATAGCAGCACAATTTGTGATAGCCAAATCTTGGAAACAACCAAGATGCCCATCACAGGATGAATGGTCGAAAAAGATGTGGTACTTCTATACACTGGAGTATTACTCAGCTATACAAAATGATAAACTTGAAGCATGTAAAGTGGATGCCACTTGATCATATACTCATAAGTGAAATAAACCAGACACACATGTACAAATATTGTATAGTCTCCCTAGTATAAGAAATCAAAAGAAGAAATACAAATAGAAAGGTAAAACTACAAGTAAAAGAATTTAGTCAGATGGGGTAAACTGTACTGCATATGTTGAATGGTAATAACTGGCTTCTTTTCTGTATGGTTAACAACTTAAGTTTGAAGATCTTAAATTGGAGAAATGGAAGGGCTGCAAGTTCAGGCAACATTTTGGCCCTAGCTTTTCAAGGTCAGTGAAGACTCAGGACATAGGAGAATCTGTACTGTAACATCATGGAACTCAGTTGTGACCTAAATTTTCTGATCAAGAAGATTATGGAGCCACAGTGTAAAGTGATCAATGATCCATAGTGTGCCTAAGGAGAGTCACATGGAGAGAAAACTTTCCCTCAGGCTTTCACAGAGAGCAAACTGGTCAAGCAATGGCCATGACTCATCCACATGGCTAATACTGACAAAGAGCGAGGTACAGGGTTACAGGATAAAGCCTGAGGGGACTTAACTGACCTCATCAGACACAAAAGTTACATTGTTGCTACATAGGTCTTGCTTTAGCTCAGTCTTAACCATCCAGCAGAAAAAATATAAAAATGAGCCCATAATAGTGGGCTGAGCTGTGGATGGCTCTAGTTAACAACTTCTTCAGATAACCCACTATTATTGTGGACTGATAGACTGTGTTGGAATGTTTCACTGAATTCAAGCACGTATAATAACTGAATGACAATAGAACATCCATCTTTGACAGGACTAAACAGAAGGGGGGAATGCAGGGGAAGAACCATTCTGTGTTTGTATAAACAGTACAGTTAGGATAGATATGCAGTGCTTTGGCATAATTCTAAGAGAAGAAACATATGCACTAGTGGTGTTTGGATAGGATATCCTGCCTGCTTCTTGTGCTATGGATAATGACTGGGAAGATAACAGTGTAATAAGTTTTATTTATTGAAACTATGCTATAATTCACCTTTAAACAAAAAAGATAGGTATGCAGCTACATGCTCTTAATTCATTGATCAGAGGCATCTGCTCTAATAGTATTTGTGCATGGAGTATCATGTATGCACCTTGTGCAACAGAAGGCCAATACAAAAACAATGTGCAATGTATAAATTGTTGAATCTGTCCTACTGATTTGATTTGTAACTGTCTCATTGCTATTTTTTCTTCAATAAAAAGAAATTCAGCAGGTAATGGTACCTTGGTCACAAACTTCAAAGCTCAAATCAAAATCCATTCCACAATTCTGATAGCAATCAATGAATTTCTTTTGTTTTTCAGAACTTGGGTTGGAACTCAGGCCCTTGCTCTTACCAGGCTAGCACTTATTCTACTGAGCTATCTCCTTGGCCCTACAATCAATGAATTTTGCAACAAGAGTCATGGAAAGAATTAAACTCATCAAGTGATGTACCATTACAGTCACTTTAGAATTTATCAATCAACCAATACCAAATCACTATTCAATGGATTATTAAATTTCTATCATAACACTTTATGCATCATGATGATTAGAACAAAAAGAAGACTCTGGTAAGCTATTAATCACTGTTACCTTCATAGATTGTTTTATGTAGCTTTTAATACCCCAAATCCATCATATATCTGCATCTCAGATGTATCTATGGGTCCATATTTATAGTTGTGTTCGTCTCAGTGGGCTTAGTTCTACTAAGTTCTGTACAGCCATTTATAATTACTCTATTTCATACTTTTTTGCAGTTTCTCTGAAGAGGATTTTTAATTTAGACTTTCTTTTATTAATTTTATTGAGAAAAAATTGCAATGAGACAGTTTCAAAACAGGTTGGTAGGAGAGTCACAATAATTAATACATTGCATATTGTTGTCTTTGTAGTAGTCATTCATAGTACAAGATGCAAACATGATATCCTGTCCAAACACTATTACTACAAATCTTTCCTCTCATTGAATTAAGATAAAGTAGCTGTATACCTATTCTAATCATTTTGTATACACAGATACAAAATGGTCCTTCAGTTATGTCTCCTATGTTTGTTTGGTTTTTTTCGGAGATGGATATTTCCTTGATATTTAAATAGTGTAGGTGTGTGAATTTGGGAAAATAGTCCAATGTAGTCCAATAGTCCATAATAATAGTGAGTTATCCATAGGGCTGACAATGTCCACAGTTATTGACTTGAGCCTTTTATAGCTCAGCATATTAATGTGGCATTACTTTTTATAGCTCATTTTTTACTGTTCCACTCGATGGTTAAGACCAAGATGGAGCAAGATCTATATAATAAGATAGCAGTGCAATCAAGAATAGCTGAAATCTGGGGAGAAAAATCTAGATTCCCATTAATACATGGATAAATAGGGGCCAAGGAGGTAGCTCAGTAGGATAAGCATTTGCCTGGAAAGTGCAAGGGCCTGAGTTCTATCCCTGGTTCCACCAAAGAATAGAAAAAACATGGAAAAATTTAAAAATATACTGTAGATACACAATAGCACATTGTTTAGTCACAAAGAAAAACTCATGTCAGTTGCAGAAAAATGGTTTCGAAGTGATGTAAGTTAAGATACATTTTTCATGGTTTCTCTTCCATGGGAAACCTAAAGTATCTGAAAAAAGAGTAAAATAGAGAAGAGGTGGTAGAAAACAGCAAGGCATTCTTTTGGGGGAATTGGAAGGAGACCAAGAAAATGGAAGGGTAGGAAGAGCAAAAGGATAAAAAAAATGAGCTGGAAATGATATACATATGCATCAGTTTCCTGTAACCAATGAAACTGTGTTATGTATCACAGGCATACACTATTAAAAGAAAAAACCCATAATTTCTGGCATACTTCAGTTAGTTCTTGGAAATCTCACAAATTATGCCTATAAAATCTGACATTAATATCATTTTAAGAAAATGTATGCGTACATTTTCTTTGTTTAAAGAAATTGTGTCTTCTGAATGGGAAATCTGTACAAATTATAGTCTCACATAACCCTCATAAAGAAATGAAGGAAGTCTCTAAAATGTCAAAAAATTTGAGTGCATTGATGATTTTTGTTTACTTTGTTTTTGCTTTCAAATAGATCATCTCTGAGTACCCTAGCATTTCTTTATCCAAATCACTAGTTATGAACTTTTATGAGATTAGTAGGAAGAATAATTTTGGTGGAAAAGGATGAGAAAGAAGATAAAGAATTTTATATCTTAGGCTGGAGGACTGGTTGGCAAATACAAGGACCTGGGTTTGATCCCCGGTACCAAATGCCATGTTGGTCCTGGAACTGCTAGTGCATTATGCCTGTACTGAAGCTGAGAGTAGTGGCATGTGCCTATAATCCCAGCACTGGGGAAGCTGAGACAGGAGCATCACTATGAATCTGAGCTACAAAGCAAGACCCTGTACCAAAAAAAAAAGAAAAGAAAAAAAAAGAATTTTATGTCTCAACCACATAACCTGTCTAAAGCTAATTTGCAGGAAAGGCTTTTTGTTCTTGGTTGGAAACTTTAATCTCTGAGAATTAAAACATAGTAATCAAAGTAAAATGGATTTATGGAAATACTTTAGGCTACAAATCAAACAATGTGTATTAATTTAAGGAATATTTCTTTTTGTTTAAGTTCAAGGAAAAACTAGATGCCTATCATCACATAAAATGAAAGAAATACTTTCAATGGAATACAGTCAGTTCCATTAAACAATAGAGAAAGGGGAGCGAAATCTAACAGATAATCATGAGAACTAAGAGTAGCATCTGACTAGACAGTTACATCGCTTTATCCAGTCTATGCAGAGGTGGAGGACCACTAAGTGGCAGGAAATTTCCAGGTGTCCTGGATGAAACCAAGATACTAGATTTATTTGTCTGAAGTTCTAACATAGATTTCATAGGAGCAACAATGAACAACTCAAACTATTAATTTAAACATGGATCAATATTAAATAATCTTAATGGATCAAAATTAAATAATCCAGTTGATATCTTGGGAGTCACTTATGCTTTGGTGAAGACAATTTTGACAAAAGAATGGACCACAGTGTGAGTGATTTTGTTATATGGGAAGGTGGGAGCAAAGGCAGGATCAGAGAGAACAATAAGAAAATTTTTAAAATTCAACATTCTAGTCTTCAACAGAAAAAGCCTTAGCCGGGCATGGTGGCGCATGCCTGTAATCCCAGCACTCGGGAGGCTGAGGCAGGAGGATTGTTGTGAGTTCGAGACCAGCCTGAGCTACAAAGTGAGCTTAAGGCCAGCCTGAACTGCATAGTGAGACCCTGTCTCAAAAAAAAAAAAAAAAAAAAAAAAAAAAAAAAAGAAAAGAAAAAGCCTCCCCAGGGATTGCATTGGCTGTATACTGAGTGGAGTCTGACAAGTGGTATGACCATTTGGCTCTTGTTTTGTTTGTTGTATTAATCAAACACCCAGGTAAAACTTTCATTCCTTCCCTACTTGTGATTTCCATGTTTACACCACCCTTTTAGAATAAATCAGTGACACTACGATTTGGTCTTTGATTCCAGAATTAAATTCTCTGGTATTCATTATACAAAATGGAGTTGATGATGAAATTTTTCATTTTGAAAGGCAGAATTTAAAACGCTAACAATATAAAATGTAATGATTCTTTTTATGTGCCAGACAGTTCTTGATATTTTACGTGCCTTATTTTACTTAATGGCAAGAGGCTGGTGGCTTTGTTGTGAAATATTTATGAACAGTAAAAAAGTGGTAGCGAATTGAGCCTAAAATTATCAAATATGATGTAATATAAAAAGATGTATATTTTCACACACTTTTAAAGTTAATTATGTTGTGATGTATAACTGATATGCATGTAGTGGCATTGTTTTAGTAATGTCAAGACTGTCTGAGAGGTTAATACTCATTGGTATAGAAATGTGATCAATATTAGATGATGGGGAGAAGTTATGTTGAAGTCTGCAATGTTATTAACATGGAGTCTTTAATAAAGAAAACATCCACAATACCATAAAAAGATAATTTGGATACAAACCATTCATTATATGGAATCTAAACCATTGATAGAGAAGAAATAACTGTCAATTTAGTCATTTCAGAAAGTTTTTTTTTTTTTTTTTTTTTTTTTTTTTGCAAAACTGGGGATTGAACTCAGGCCCTTGCACTTGCAGGGGAAGCGCTTATTCCACTGAGCCATCTCCCCGGCCCCAGAAGGACTTTAAGACAATCCTAGGTGATGGGAATTTTACCTTCTAAGCTCTGCAGTGTCGGAATTGTCAGGAGGTCTCCTGCGCTGGCTGGGGAGAGGCACGAAACTATCTCCGTGGCCTTGCAGCACCACCGTGAACATAATCACATTATGATCCACATCTGTAGAATTATAAGAAAAGAGCAAATAAGATAAGAAGAAAACAGGTATATGGGCTACTGGGATGTGAATGATTCTTCTGAAAATGTGATCAAAATGAAAAAAAGTAGTTTATGTATTTATTTGTTTATTTATTTATTTGTAGTATTTAGTACAGTCTACGCGTCTACAGGGTCTCATTGCATAGATCGGACTCAGTGATATCCTCCTGTTTTCAGCCTCCCAAGCCCCGGGATTATAGGCGCACACCACCACGCCCAGTCTCAGTAGTCTTCTCAGTGCGTCCCAGAAAGCAGGGCTGGCACAGCACTCTGGCGATTGAACCCCGGTCCTTGCACTCTGCCTAAGCAAGTGCGTTAGTCCACTGAGTTATCTGGCTGGCCCTGAGAAAAGGTAGTTTAAACCAGTAAACAATGAAGAGCACAATATGTTACTTTTTTTGTTGCAAAGTCAAAATATCCAACATGGAAAGGTAAAGGAGGAAGATTTGTTTGGCTCACAGTTTGTAGAAGTTTCAGTCTGTAGTCAGCTGGCTCCAAGGCAGAGTGGTGTGGTGGAGGAGAAACAGAACATGGCATGGATGGGGCGGTTATCACAACAGAGCAGTTGGGCAAAGGTATCAGCAGCAGCCCGCCTCTCCCTTTCACCCGTTCCAGGGTATCTGCCCTTTAGTGGTGCCACGTGCACCCAAGGTGAGCCTTCCGATTGTGCACGCTCAGAACTGTGCTAAACGAATCATGGCACTGACGTAGTAACTGTGCACCCTTCATCCCAGCTCCTGTGCCCTGCATTCAGCCACCTCCTCAAATTCCCAGCTTTGAGTGGCTGAGACTTTGAGAAGGCATCTAGACACAAGCCACAACAAGAACCAACTTCCAACCATAAATTTGGGAAGCAGATAAAATTTCATGAATATCAAGAATTAAAATGGAGGGCCCCTCCATTTCAAGATGGGTCCCACCAGGAAGTTTAACCTGCTAAATTTTTGGAAGTGGGATGAGTTATTTTGGAATGACGTTTGTGTTTGCCAGAGTCTTCTCTCGGATGACAGAGAATTAACTCTTTCCCATCTTCTTGAGCCACCAGCTGTACATCTATAACTGTGTGGAGGTACAAATGAAGCTGATCACTTTTATCATCCTTTTTATTTACAATATTAATGAAAAAGTCTACACATTTACTGAATCATTTAGTTGCTTGAATTTGAAAAATTACTTCCAAAATATAGCTATTAATACTATTAATACTAATTTAAAATTTATTGCAATGATCAATAAATGATTTCATTTCACTAAATTAAAAGAAAATTATTTATACCTATGAATAATTTTTTGATACTTAATTCTCTAAATTTTAACATGGAAGTTTTTCAAATACTCCATTGCTGGTACTCATAATATGTATTTACAACTCCTGTATACTAATGAGCTTATTGCAAATTTTTATGCCATCTTTACATTTGCCTTTAGGAACTGGAATATTTCAGCTGCTCTGCTAGATTAATGCCATTCTTTGAGTTATTGTAATCAAAGACACTGCTCCTCCTAGAAGTGGTGTGAACCACCCAATGAGACAGTCATGCATGGAACACAGATCGTTCAAGCCAACCAGAATGATTGAATTGAAATCTGTCCCACAGCAAGACACTGGAATTACCACCTGTGGTGAACATCTTGATTGGCAAGAAGTATTCCTGAAACTCTCTCCACATAGCTCCAAATGCTTCTAGTCCTTATAATAAAACATCCTGTCAGGTTAAATTCTAATGTCTTGTGTTTGATGTCTTAGTTTCTCAAGCCAGTACATTGTTTTGTTGTAAGAGAAGTCATAGGAGAGAAGCTTAATTATTGACTTTCTTTTTCATGCAACAACTACTGAGACTAGTGCAATTCCTGTTACTGTGCTACTGTAAAACACAGATTAGACATTGGCATTTGTTTTTATGTATTATTTAATAGATATCAAAACCATATATTTTGCTGAGTATGTTCTATATTCTATGAACTATGAATAATTTTTGTGTACATTAACTCTTGCAAATTTAGTTCCTATTCTAGAAGGTATGTGATATTGTTTTTAATAAAGGCAATGAAAAAGTAAGTCACATAGTCTGAGAAATCTATTCAATATAACCCAACTAACAAATGACAAAAAATGTTCATTTTACTTGGTTCAGTGCTCTTAGCTTTTCATTCACACATTTTTTACTGAATTATCTTTCTGTTGCCTGATGTTTGCTTGTTTTCCAGTTTTCAATTACTAGAAAACAAAGGAAATAATTTAAAGTGGAAGGGAGAGACCAAAGGTTGAATTGAAGATGAAGGAACAGAATAATATAATATTCAGAAGAGATCTTAAAATTTTGTTCAACATAAATTAGCAATTTTCCAGCAAAAGTATTCTCTAGGCCAGCTTCCCAAAATGCCAAATGAACTTTCAGAGCCATTTCTTTTAATGTCCACAAGACAAGCAGCAAGGAAGAGATATTAATGGATACTACCAATTAAAAAGCCATTAAAATGTATTCATTTTTATATAAATAATTCAACAAAACTTGGCAATTCAGAGTTTTGAACAAGAGGAATACAAACTATGAATCTTTGATTAAGATTCCCAGAATGACTGTTTTCAATCAGTCAATTTTGGAAGAGCTTTTTGTGCAAGAGTATTCAGACCAAAAATAGCAATGGAGAGAACAGCACAACTGTGGACTGTGAAGCCCTATTTGGGGGAGAAAGTAGGGCATGCTTTCTTACTGAGTTGAATCTAAGACCTCACACATACTAGAGCACACATGTTATCACTGAGCTACCTCTCCAAGCCCATTTTTATTACTATTTACAAACCTTATTATTCATTCTAGTTTATGTTATGCAGTTCTATAGATGTTGGGAAAATCATAATATCACATGCCCACCATTAAACTGTCATGCAGAATGAATTCACTGCCCTAGATCTTCCCTGAGCTTCTCCATATATCCTCTGTTCAGCATATCAATGATTGATGGAAAATACCTGTTCCATGTTATGTCTAAGGCATTTGATATGTCTTAGGGTAATAATATCATTAAGCTTCTCTTCAGGACAGTCAACAACCTAAGCCTGCAGACCAAAATATTAGAGAAGAAGAAGGGCTACAAGGACAGCCAACATTTTGGCCCCAGCCATTTGAAGTCAGCAAGGACTCAGGGCATAAGAGAACCTGCACTGCAACATCCTGTAACTCAGTGGTGTCTGAAATTTTCTAATCAGGGAGATTATGAGGCCACAGAGGAAAGTGACTGATGATGTAGAGTGTGCCCAAAGAGAGTCACCTGGAGAGAAAACATTCTCTCAGGCTTTCACAGAGGGCAAATTGGTCAAGCAATGGCTGTGACTCATCCACACGGCTGACAGTGACAAAAGATCTCCAAACAGCTGCACATTTCAAAGCTTCTCTGTGAGCAAAACCTCAAAGAACTCAAGTGGGAGGAAAACACCTGAATTTTTTCTCCACAGAGGCTCAGAGGAGACCTGGCCATGGGATGCGGGGACCCTACACTGCTGCTGTGGAGGAAGGCAGCTGTGAAAAGTTGCTGAGATGCAGGAGCTTTCAAATTCACAAATATAGCTTGAAATAACTTGGGAGTCTGCAGGCCATGCAGATGTGCAGATAACAATGGAGAATAGGGCAGCAGAACCAGATCTAGTTAACATGACAGGAGCTCTGCCCTGTGAGGACCCCGGCAGGAAGAGGTCTGAGCCCACTGGGTGAAGGATGCAGGGGCCATGAATTGCTCATGTCCCCTCCTCACCGTGGCCCATGTGCAGATCTAAGGTCAGCCCCCAGAGGCCCAGGCTGACAAAGCCCTGCCAGATACAAGGAGCTCTGCAAATCAGAGCTACCCCATCTGCGCCAAACAGGGCTCCTGAGCAGCCTACAGTCGCCTTGTTCAGCTGAGGCCACAGAGAATCAAGGACCCTGGGCACTCGAGCTGCAGCCCTAGAAGGATGACAGGGACTCGCTGGTTCCAACAGGCACAGGGCTTGCTCCAGGCTGCTCTGCATGGCCAGCTGTGCTGACAAGATGGTCCTGTGGGTAGGGAGTATTAGGATGCCCAGAAATGAAGAAGGACAGCTCCTCCACAGGCTCTTAGGGCAGCTCAGCCACCTCTATCCCACGCAGCTTCATGTTTGTCTTGGTTCAGGTGTGATGGGAAAGGCTAAAACTGGGCACGGAGGTCCTGGTGGAGTGCAGAGCAGTCTCGGAGTGGGAAGCTGGATCATGGGCGTCCTCAGGCCTGTGGGCCTTCACTCTTGAGTGAAGCTCAGTACAAGGTGTTCGGCCAGCTTGCAGGCCTGCCCCAGGTGCTCCCAGATGGCCCTGGAGGCATCATAACCAGTTTTGTGCGGGATGAGGCATCCCTGGAGACTCTGCCTCAGGCAGCAGTGGCACGCCCTTTTGGCAGCTGCTGTGGGCTCCTCCCAGCTGGACAAGCAAGCCCTGGCTGATACTGAAGTAGGTCTCTCCAGCCCTTTCATGATGTCTGCAGGACGCTTTCATGGTGGCCTGGTGGTAGAAAGTGGTAGACCTGGTGGTGGCCAAAGTGGCAGAACTGAGCACTTTCCCGCACACACAACCAGCGCCAACTTGTAACCGAAACTGCCCCCCAAGCCCACCATCGCTGGGGTCCATAAAGGTCTCAGGTCCAAAGGCCCCCTCGACCCTCTCTGGTCTTTACAGCTTCTTTTACCTCTCCCTCTCTTTATTGTGCCACCAAAAATTCTAGCAGTCACCACCTGCCTTGTCAGCCAGCGTGCTCTTCGGGTCCTCAGTCGCGCAGGAGTCTCCCTCGGGGCAGGGAGCAGGCAGGGAGGCGAGGCGAGGGGACGCCCCCAAAGCAGCACGGCCGGGGCTGCTCCTCATGGGGGCGCGGAGACGGACACCACCTCATCTGCGCGCCTGCCACCGGGCTCCCACTTCTCATCTCTGTTAACAATGAAGTTTATATTATTTTTCTTAATTCGTCATTAAGTTATTGGAAAGTGGTAAGAATTTCACAAATTTTAAAGCAACAAAGTGTGCTTTGTCTGTATAGATATTTAAAATAGCCAGAGAAAAGAGCTGATAATATTCTAAATTCTTTACACATATCAACACAAAATGATTGATTTAGTTTTCTTAGTATGCAATCGTTGAAAGATTAAAATAGCACTGCAGCTGTGGTGTAGGTTTGCAACAAAGGTACACATATATTCACATGCACATCCTGAAAACAATTACACAGAAACAAGCTTCACTGCCTTCTTGTCAACATTAATAGGCACAACAATCTAAATCATTGTATGGTGATGGGTGTACTAGGAATAGAACTTAGGAACCCCATGCAGGCCAGGCAGGCACTGTGTCACTGAGCTAATCCCCTGGCCCAGGCTTCTCAATCTGGATTGTGTAGCACACTGGCTCATTAATCCTCTCTAACAGCTGTGACAAGTTTTTTAGTTATAGTGTTAGTCAAAGAGAAACATGTGATCCTTTAAAGTACAGGAGTGTTTGCAAAAAGTCATGGCAAACATCCTTAGAAACTAGGAAGATTTACTCTACTAATACTAGAGGGCTTCTTAGCTTTACCAATGGCGCTCTGGTGCAGACACAGATGGTGAAGCAGTGGCTTTCTATTATTGTTTTGTCTTTCACGTTCATATTTTCTTGTCTCTTTGAACATTCCCAGGGTCTATCTTTTGATTCAAGGTGTTTTTTCTTTATGTAGTGAAGCAATTTTGAAAGATTCATAGTTTAGTTAGATAGCTGGTTCCAACGTTTCATTCAAAGTGGGGTTTGAGAATCTGACTTCCTTTTTGCAAAAAGAAAACCTCACAATTTAAGTAAAATTCAATATTTTCTTACATACCACCTGCTTTCCTTTGGAGTCCTCTGCTATCTCATCATTGGCTCTTCTGCCCTTTTTAACCAGTGAGTTGTGTTTTTACACCTTTTGGCTATAGTTATACTGTGAGCTTTAGAAAGAATCCATGACTAAGAAAGTGTACATTATGGGAAAGAGGAAAGGACAAACATCGTAAATAAAATAATAAGCAGATGTTTTCTAAATCAAGTTTTGGATTCTGATTTAAAGACTGTCTTTGGGTGAAACTGTGTAATCTAAGTATATTCACCAATTTAAAGCTTGCCACCAGATGCAGCTTATTTTCCACTTGCCGCTCCAAATGGAGTTTTGTTGTGTGCCTCTGCCTCTATTCATCGTAATCTCCATGCAAACCTCTTTGCCAATGTTAATTTGGATTTCCAGCAACTCTGCAGGGATAACAGAAGCACCCTCAGTTGAAGTTAGGGTGCTCAGGCATTAGATTCTCATAAGGAGCACAGTTAGATTCTCCAATCTGGGCTGTATGGCTATCTGGCCATAGACCAGTACTCATCCACAGCTTTGGACATTGGATACTGTGACTTTCATAGATATAAGTTTATAATTTCATTTTGTGAGCCATAGATGCCATGCACACCCTTCTCATCTATATGTAATCTGAGAATATCAATTTTTATTTTCCATCCCTGTCCTGAATGATAACAGTATTTGTTTCCTTATTTCTACCTCATGCAGTTATCAGATAAAAGGATCGATCTGCCAGAAGTAACTTACATTTTTCTGGTTTCTGTCCTATTTTTCCATAGTTGACAAACAAGGAGAAAAAAAAAAACAGGAGGAAGAGTGATTTTGGGCATATTTATGATAATAGTAGAAAAGCTCTTATTTTATTTCTTATTCTCTCTCTCTCTCTCTCTCTCTCTCTCTCTCTCTCTCTCTCTCTTGTATTTTAGGGAAGAGTCTACAGGGTGTTCAGGATCTCACTACTAGATCAGACTCATAGTGATCCGCCTGTTTACAGCTTCCCATGAGCTGGGATTACAGGTGCATGCCACCATGCACAGTCTCAATCGCCCTCTCAGTATGCCACAGGGTTGGGGCCTACACAGCAGGCCTGGGGATTGAACCCCTGGCTCCTATGCCTGCTTGCAGGCTGTTTAATCCACTGAGCTATTTGGCCAGCCCTATTTTTTATTATTTCTTATGATCTTGGAAAATAAATAATATGATTTTTCACTTAGGGTTTCATGGACTGTAGTTTAAAATTCATATACAGTAATGGTCTTTACAACTCCCTGGACATCCATAGTTGCAACAAAGATCTTTAAATATCATTGCTTTAGCAAGATGATGCCTTATAAAATATTTCTAAAGGGATCTGTATCCCTAAGAGAATATAATAACTTCTATATCCCTTAAAATAATATTTTAAAGGATTTAACTTTTATCTGAGGGAGTTTCATGATAATTATTAATGTGTATCACATCTATAAGTGGAATCTACACTTACATTTCCTTTTCATACAGCAATGCTGTTCCTAACACATGCTTG
Organism: Ctenomys sociabilis; assembly: GCA_004027165.1. Taxonomy (NCBI): domain Eukaryota; kingdom Metazoa; phylum Chordata; class Mammalia; order Rodentia; family Ctenomyidae; genus Ctenomys; species Ctenomys sociabilis. The sequence goes on along the minus strand of PVKA01001623.1, from coordinate 1,873 downwards.
GGGCCAGGGAGATAGCTCAGTAGAATAAGCATTTGCCTGGCAAGCACAAAGTCCTGAGTTCAATCCCTGGTACCACAAAAATAAAGGAAAATATAACACATGCTTCATTAACTAAATTTCCTATCTTGTCAAAAAAAATGCACTTAGGCAACTTTAAACATTGTACACTTAAAATTGTGGTTATTTAATATATTTAGTAGCTATTGATGTATTATTTAAAATTCACCTCAAACATGCTAGTGATTCTATAGACTTCAAGTGACTTAAAAAGAGGCTCTGACCCTGCAGATGTCCCCAGTCATAAGAATAAAAGCCTGAATAATTGCTCGTTCAGAATTCATTTTTAGCTCACAGACACACTCCCTTTCATTTTTTATGGAACCATTATGCAATGTTCTGAGAAACTCTAGCAAAATGTGGACTTGCATATTTGGAACATAAAACTATTTTCTGTTTTGTCAAACTTTTATTAAAAGGTAAGAAATTTCAGGGGTGAGAGTGTAGTGTAGGGTTTTGGTCTGCTGAGACTGACTTTAATGATAAATGTTCCTAAATTAGCCATTCTCCTTTTTTCTTTCTCACATGAAGAGATCCTGAAGTCTCAACATTTGTTAAAATTAATACTGGAAAACATACATTTTACATTATCCTGTAATAAAAATTAGGTATATCTGGGACTGGTACTTTTTCAATTTAATTGTTTTATGTATTTGGTATAGGGTCTCACTAAGCAGCTCAGATTCATAGTGATCCTCCTGCTTTCAGCCTCCCCAGCACTGGAATGATAGGCATGTGCCAGCATGTTGGGATTCAGTGGCTGGTTCAGCATGCCCACGGGCAGGGCCAGTGTGGCACGTGGTGCAGGGGATCAAACCCTGGTCCCTAAGCTTAATCCCCTGAGACAGTTCGTCATCCCAGGGACTGATATTTTAAAACAACTGAAGTAAAACTAAAGATGAAGCCATGACAAAATAACTATATAAGATTTTCTAATGAAATTGAAAAATAGATAGCATCATCTATGACTATATATTAACTGCCTAACTTTGGCAAGCTCCTGTTTGCAGTTTAACTATGACAAATGGTGTACACTTTCACGAATTTGACATGTGTTATTTTCAGGCCAATTTAAAGGACTCTAGTTCAGTAATTTGTGCAGGGTTGCACAATAGAAAGTAGCAATTGTTTGCAAGACCCTCCCAATGTGTGACAATATTAAATGTTCATGTATAATTAAAACTACAAATATGTTGGCAATTTAATTGATTATGCTAGCAGAAACACTCCTTTTGCTTTTCTAATACCAAGTAAAAGGTAAAGATAACTTTGGTAGATTAGAACTAAAAACTTTAGATTCTTGAGCTGTTACTAGGATACAAATCAGTTTCAATCACGGTTTATATATGCCTATAATGATACATCAACTAGAATGTTAAAAATGTTTCTTTTGGCTGCTTCAGGGTCCTTCCTATGCTATACAATAAATCTTTTTCTGGGTCACCTAGTTAAGTGCTTACCTTCCACAATTTTACTGTGGTTGCCTAATGTGTGATCCAAAAATATCTTAAGACATAATTTCACATGAGAGAACTTTATTTCATGGTGAATTTCATAATCAATTTCAAGTGCTGTCATCAACTAACCACCCCCCATCTTTTACATAGTGGTCTAATCTTACTAACATTTCCCAATGGTTGTAATACTACTGCACATTATATAGAAGAAAATGTCTGATAAATTATTAAGTATAATATATATTTGCCTCTAATGTTAGGTTCATCATTGCCTTCCTAGTTTCAAATTAGTCCAGTCACATGATAAATTAAATCAGAAAACAAAATTTTTTGCTCAGTGACAAAGATATTTTATTTGG